>VYXB01006973.1:0-56700 GCA_013397135.1 Pachyramphus minor
AAGTACTGAAGAAATCGCTGAGAGACAGCCTGCTGCAGTTGAGAAGGTCTCTTTTGAGACCCAGGGAAGGAAATAAAAATATCTGTACCTAGTGAAGAGCAATGTCAAAGGAACACCTTGCAATAGGCTGAACGGCTCAGGTTTGGCCTACATGAAGGACTTGTATTGATATACAAAATGTTTTTGAAAGAGGGGGATGGATTTCTCTATGATCCATTAAAACACATGCAGCTGCACTTGCTCTGGATAAGCAAAGGTCTGCCTGACGGTATCAATTAATTTGTTTGGAGGACTGTTGGAACTGACAAAATCAGTTCAGGGTTGGCTTGTGAGTCACAGGAGGTGGACTGACAACGCTGTACCTGACAGCCAACTTCTAGCAGAGGCAAAGCTTCAGACTGATTCAGGCCATTTTTTTCTCAGCTCAGCGTGCTGTTGAGGAACCAGTGTTGACAGAGCAGGGAATGGAGTCCCCCATGCCTGGCCACGTCACACAGGACACCTGCGTTTACTGCCACACCACTGGTTTATACACGATCTGTTCGAAAGCTCACTCATCCCAGGGGTGTGAGGTACCAGTGGAGGATGACAGCACCCTTGGGCCAGTTCCCAGCAGGAGCACATATCAATTGATATGCTGCTGTGAAATATCAGTAAAGAAATACTGGCACAACATACGCTGCAGGTATTTTCCAAAACCTGCCAGAGATCTCTCACATTCCAATCAGAGATACCCTGAAGAGATGGATAGGAAGCAGTGGAAACACTTTTCTTCAGTGATATAAACTAGCAAGCTTGGTCATTTGTGTCTTTGTCCTGGCTTATTAAAGATTTATTTATTTTTAAAATGACAACACAAGGCATGCAGATTTTTTTTAAAAATCAAGGCAAAAGCAGTACTCCACTAGTATAATTCTCCATAGTTTTCTTCAAATTTGTTTCTTTTTTGTGTTCCAACTCCTTTTCAGACTTACACATATGAGCAAGCTATAAATTTCACTTCATTTTCAAGCAAAATGAGTGTGAAATTATCTAGTATTAAGAATTGCTGTTAATCAAAAATTTAACAAAAAATAAGATGCCCTAAGCAGCAAGAAAAATCCCTCTTTCATTTAGTCAAATCAATTTGGTAACATTCATTTTCTCTCAGCATAAATGAACTGTAACTACCTCTAAAGTTGTGATTTTTCCTGCAATTCAGGCAATATGAAAAATAATAATTAACTGGAAATACTCGGACTCAACAAGGAGAACTGAGAGCTGGTGAATCAAGGAAAATGCCATAAGAAAAATGCAGAAGAACTATGCACACACAAAAAAGCATCAGCAACTAACAGACATTCCAAATTTGATGTTAAAATAGTGCATCCTGATTTTTGAGAACTTTTGAACATTCTGACATTAATGGACATTCAGCATCTCTAAGAAGTAGACCATTAGTTCCAATTGCCACTGGCATCATCATCTGTTATTACATTCTATGAACAGCAGGACACAGAATTAAACATCAGTGTACAAACTAGAAAATTCAGGGAGCCAGAAAAAAAAATATGGAAACTGCTATTGATTGTAAAATAAGCCTGGGGGTGGGGGAATAAAACCCTTCACCACACTGAGTATTAATGTCTACAGGCAACGGCTGAAGAAAATAACAACAGTGCCTGCATTTTTTAAACCTATGTACCAAATTCACATATTAAAACAGCACCTGTAAGAGAAACAAAGAACAATCTCTTCTGAAACAAACAGCTCATCATGGACAGTCCAACAGAAAAAAGAGGGGAAAATACAAAAGAATTTGCAGTATCCATGAACCTTGACAAATGTGACGACAACATCACTTTAAGGAACTAGAACATGTTTTGCAGAGCTTACTGCAAGCTTCAGCATATAAATATCTGTTAATTTAATCTACTGCAGACAGAAATATTTATATATTTTTGAACATCTCAAACACATGGACTTCAGACATACCTGTATTTTTCTCTGCTTTTTTAACAAAAAGCCTGGGAAAGTAGACTAATTTTTAAAAAAATTCCTTTAAGTTATCCAAAGGGACAATATCTTCCACACATTTAATTTTTCTTTTGTCTTTATTTTAAAGATGTTGATCAAACTCCTCTGCCTTGCTGCTGCTCAGAAGCTCAATGTACAACAGAGCTGATTGGGAGTTGTTGTCAACTGCTTTTAGAAATAATGTTTTAGCACTTTGGGCAATACACACTGTCAATTTATTAGAATTTGCTCAAAGACCTAAGGCAGAAAATCGCTCTGCCTGACCAGCAGGTCTGCTTATTAGCCAGAAATGCCAAGAACAAAGAAAGAACCCTGTTACTGTTGGTTCAGAATAAAAAGTTGTGGATGTGGAGCAGAAACGATTTCAACAAAGATCCCTAACTTAAGTTAGGTTTTATGTGAAATACAAATGGCTGAGTGGAGGAGGGGGAAAGAGAAAATTAATATCTCATGTGGGGAGTTGGTCCCACAGCAGATCAGTGTGTGGTAAGACAGATGCTCAACAGACAGGCAAGACTATAAACCACATAAAAGGAAGAAAAAAAAAAAACACCCAACAAAAAACCCAAAAAAGAGTTTGCTTGAAACCATGTTCTTCCATCACCTGCAAAAAAGCAGCCAAGTGAGCTGATCAAAATGGGGGCTTAGAGTGACCAACCATAGGGCAAGACACAGAGAAACTGGGTTACAATCCTGGCACTGTTTAGTTTTGCAGAATCTTGCTTGAAAAAACGATGGGTTTATTTTTGCTGTCAGTCACTGCACAAATCAGTCAGTTTAACTGATGCAGTAAGTGCTGTCCTGGTCCTACCCCAGCCCTCAGCCCGGCCCTGGCAGCTGCTCCCTCACTCCCCCACCAGCAGGAGGGGAGAGAATCGGGAGGGTGAAAGCCAGAAACCTCACGGGTTGAGATCAAGACAGTTTAATAGGGAAAGCAAAGCAAAACAAGGAGTCAAGTCACTGCTTCCCAGGGGCAGGCAGGTGTTGAGCCTCTCCAGGAGAGCAGGGCCCCATCATGTGCGATGGTGACTTGGGAAGACAAACACCACCTCTCCAAATGTCCCCCCTTCCTCCTTCTGTCCCCCACTTTCTATGCTGAGCATGGTGTCACATGGCCTGGAATATCCCTTGGGACAGCTGGAGCACCTGTCCTGGCTGTGTCCCCTCCCACCCTCCTATTCATCCCCAACTTCCCTGCCAGAGAAGCAGGAGTGGCCTTGGCTCTGTGCAAGACCTGCTCAGCAATAACAAAAACATCTCTATCATCATCACTGTGTTCAGCACAAATCCAAAACAGCCCCATTCCAGCCACTGGGAACAAAATTAACTCTACCCCAGCCCAAACCAGCAGACGTGCAAATTCACTCATTCGAGTCAGCTTTTCTCCTATTTACATATGTTTTGGAAAAAACTCTTGCTTTTCCCTTTGCTGAACCAGTGAATTAACCAGCAGCATTTTCCACTCCATGACAGAATGAGCTCATTTCTTGGAGCTGCAGCCAGTAGACACTGAAAAGCAAACCATCTATGGGGAGTTCATAATACCTGAAAATGTAAAAAGGTACAAGCTGAGCTTTATCTGGATGATAATAATTTGGTTTTTCATGCACTAGCTTCAAACTAAAAGAGAGGATGTCAGGAAAAGAAGGTCACTACCATCGACTAGCCAAATATTTGAACGTGAATCAGAACCAAGCTCATGCAACCATTACTATTGTTTTAATTAAGATAAAAATGGATCTGCTTATGTACAATATAATATATGCAACTCAGAAACTACAGAGCAGCTACTATTTATTTTACATACAACATTAATGTTTTCGATGATGATGATCTCTAAACACTAGAGGCTTTAACTAAAAAGAAGAAAATAATAAACCACTTTTGTAAGTAGATTTCATCCAAAAGGGATTTGGTTGCAAAGAACTTCTTGGGCAACTTCAAACAGTCCTGAATCTGACCTGTGAATTTTTACACAGCTTATGTGACTGAATATCTGCTCCACATATACAAATCCACATCTGCTTGATTAAATTAGACTGTCAAGTCTCCTAAAGTAAGGCCATAGCCAAAAGGCCCAAAGTTACGTAAACAACCTCCAGGAGGAGGTTGAAAATCTGGTTCTTTGCATTCTCTAATTACAGAATGTAAGTTTTCAAGGAGAAAGACATTCAGAAAATTTATATTATAATTGCGATTGCTACTTACAGATAAGCAGTAAACTTTCCCATAATACTTTACCTCTCAAAAGCCAGACACTTGATAGAATGTCCCCCCAGCCAGTCACCACCAAAAGCTGACACTCGAAGTCTTCCTGCCCTCTCAGGCCTTCTACAAACCACTACAACAACTTAGTAAGGGACAGATTTCCTCCCATGGTTCCCTGTTCTGACCACGTACCAATCTATCAGTACATGTGTTAGACACACACATCTCTGGAAGCAAAGCCTTCGGCAAGGGCCTTGTTTTATCCCGTGGAGCCCAAGAGGTAAGGCCTGAAGCTGCAGTGCGTTGTGTTTCCCACTGGAGAAACCTGGTGAGACAAAGTACTGGAGCTGCTGCAACTAAATCACTCTGCCTTCCTCCCATGGAAAAGCAGTAATGAAGTAATGTTTGCAATGAAAGAATTGCAGGCAGGTCAGTGGACTCCCCACGCCTTGGCTGAACACAGGAAAAATGCAGGGTACATGGACAGAGTGCTAGTGGGGCAAGGAGAGCAGGGAGGAACTGCAGCCTGCTTTCTTCTCCCACATGCATACTTTGAATAGCCTGAAAAAATACTGAAATCTTCTTCAGCTGCCCTGCTCACTGCAGGCAGACCTGTAAAAATGTAACTTGGGGTTTAGTTTTTGAAGTACTTTTGCTCTCACTTCTAGGCTTGGAAACTTTCTCCTGGACATTACTAAGCTGACTATACTACCAAACAGCACAATGTACATTACTTACTCTGACAAGAAACAGTGAAGAGTCAGGAGAAAAACTTTATACATCATTTGTGATGTGCTGCACTGCTTCAGTGAAGATAAAACAACCAGTATTCTTGCACAAGGCCTTAAAAACAGCACTATGATTGTGAAAGCAAGGAATGAAGTAAATTACAATAGCCCATCATAAGCTGAACTAACAAGCATAAGCATGATAAGCAACATACAGTCCCTGTGATCTTCCAAATTTACAAACAGCCCCAACATTTTTCAGAAATAGAAGGCAGATCTCAATGCTGAAGGTGCAGATGTTTTGTCTGGACCCACATGTCTACCTTTAGTTAATAACAACACACAAATACCAGCTTTGAAGCACATCTATGAATTCACAGAATCAATAAATCAATTCCACATGCAGAAAACTTAGTTGGAAAATCCTATCAGCTTCACAGGAAATTGTTCTATAAACAGAAGAAAGAAGGAAGCTTCATTTTCTTTGGATTGTCCTTTAATACTCTAAACTTCTGCAGCCACCAGCATATCCCAAGGTTAATCCAGACCCATGTATGTACTGCACTGTCCAGACACCTGCTGTCAAACAGGTTAGATAACAAGTACTGTTCTAGTTTCAGGGGGTTTTTCTCCACCAGACAAAATTTCACAAGAATTGTATTACCTTGGATAATTCTAACTATTTTTCAAATTATACAATGGTTTCAGTGGAAGTGGGAAGGAGGATACATGGATGGATGGATGGGAATAAGTCTCACTAGAGAGACTTAGAAGAACAGGCAGAAAATGCATTGCGTTGTACATGGCACGTGGTATCAGTTCCAGCCTGCATGCCTTGCTAGCATGGTATTATCCAGCTATGCACACTTCAAATCTGCATTTCCAGCTCAGTATAACCCTGATCTGGAGATCCTAATGCTAGAGCTGAAGGTTTCCCATCTAATCAGCCTTTCCTCTTACCAAGAGATGGAAAAACACAGTGCAAAAATGTCAGAATCTTTAGTCTGTAGCCAAGTCCACCTGCAAGGGGAGATCTGAAGTTCTCCCTGCACAGTTCCCAGGTGGGGACAGGCTTGACTAAGGTGCTTGAGTTGTGCTTTGGGAGTCTTTGGGATTCTAGGTTCTTCATTCCAAGAAGATGGTTAAAGTCATATCATATAAACCCTCTGCTATATATATTGCTTAAAAGTAGCAATGAATTTTGTCAGCATTTTGGATTAATGCAGACATTACGAGAAATGTTTCTGTAGTATTTAAATATCTGTACCAGCAACTAAATACTAAATACACATATTAGGGCTTCCTTATTCTGCAGGACAGGGAGATACCATTTTGTCTTTTTTTTCTCTGAAGCAGGAATATTTTTATCACTTTTCTTTCTTTGAAGAATCTGACTGTTATACCTATTTATGCAAGAGAAATAGGAGATTTTCTGGTTCAAGAACATGGCCTGGAAATTAACAGCCACAGTGCATCTCAGTTTTCACTATACTACTGTTTACCAAACTGTTTTAATCACTTCTTTTTTCAACTGCTGGGCTTTTAAAAGCTGAACTTCTGGGAAGAATAAAGTTATTTTGCATAAAGCTCTACTTAGCTGCAGCTTTCAAATAAGTCATCTGCATAAATACTAGAAAGTGTTATGCCCTTTTCTTTTTTCTTTCTAATAAAAAAGAGATATTTTTCTGTTATTTTTTAGAGGCACTCTTGGAACTCCCCCACTGCTTGTACTTCCCATACAGCAAAAGATTTGATACAGCAGACAAAATAACTGGACAGCCACTGCCTTTGTTATTTCTACCTCTCCCACGAGCTGTTCCAACCTCAGGACCCAGAGCAGCCCAGCTTCACAAGAAGTATGGCAGCTAAGTCAGATGGCATTCCAGCACGAGAAGCATCCCTTAGTTTTTTTCAAGGTTCCATAATGTCACTACCCTTGGTTATCAAGAACAGCTTTTGTAATAGGACAAGTGTGGCTTCAGCAACTGTCACACAGAAGAGACAAGCGGCTTCCTCTTGGGTGGTGTCTCCCCTTAGTGATGTTTGAATCATCACAAGAATCAGAATTGTATTCAACAAACTGTCTGGTTTCATCACAGTATCAAGCAATTCAGCAGCTGTTTCAGAATCAATGAAAAACTATTGAAGTGATTTCTTGTACACATTAGAATCTGTTGAGAACAGTTGTCAAAAAGAGTGTAAATGTTTCTTAATTTCTGCATAAAGAGAAAGATCATTCCCTCACAAAATAAAATACCTCACCATAAAAATTTATCCAATTACTTACACAGCTTTTTTACAACCTTTCAATCTCTGCCTGTTTAATAAGACAAATAAGACATTTGTTAGTTTATTACACCACCAGTGCACAATTCATTTCTATGACACAGCTACAATAAAGAACACAAATGAAACAGCCAAATCTCATAGCCTCCAGTGAAACAATATTTGGAACTTAATTACATGCAGTACACATTTTGCAAAGGATGTAGACTCAGTTCCAAATTTAGCAAAATGTGACCAGGAAATAAGTGTCTGGAACTTAACCACAGTGTTTGTTTGACCCTTTTCAGTCTGGAAGCCTATTATGTGCCAAACATCATTTCAGCTTATAAGAGTGTTAAAGCTCCTCCTCTAGTCCTCTGTAAAGAATTAACTGCTCCACGAAGAGATGTTTTTAGAATCTTACTGGTCTAATTTACACTGTAACTCAAAGTTAAGTAACTCAAGACTTTATTCTCTATGGGTAAAGTTTCCAAAGATTTTTAATATTCATGTCTAATGAATGACGTCAGTTTTTCATGCTTTAAATACAGGGAGGCAGCTCAAAAGAAATGTGAGAGGAGATGGTTCCTTGGGAAGGAGTTCCTCTCCGTCTTCCCTACCAACTTATCAACTGGCTCCCTCTTCTTTTAGCTATAAAAACAGTACCAGCTCCTCCATCCATATGCTCTCTGCTCTTATACACACTAATGACAGGCTAAGATCAGCTATGGATATTCTTTAATTTTACTGAAATTCTTTTTGTCTTTTCAAGAAAGGTAATTCAAAACTACATGAATTTACTCATAAGCATGTGACTGAATGAACCTGGGTTGGGCTATGGTTTAGTTCTGAAATGCTAAAACTCTTACAGAGCCCATGCAGCATCCAGAATGGATGGATGTACTTATTTTGAACTGTTCTGATTTTAAAGGTTTAGCACATTGGAAACTTAGATTTTCTAATCACCTTATCTAAAATAGTAATAATTCAAGAGAGAAGTATCATATTTTCATAAGAAGATCATATTTTCATCACGTGGCCACTGTCTATAGCTCAGTCTGTACACACTGTGCTCATATGCACATCATGTTATTAACAGTAAAAACAATGGGATAGAAATTCTCATGGATTTCATGCTAAATAGCTAAAAAAGGAGCGTTAAAGTACTACAAAGTATGCAGCATGAAATATTCAAACTGTATCCTTCTACTGCTCTACATTGGTAATTTTCATGTGATAATATATTAAGGCCTTCTTTGATTAAGGTATATTTCTTTAGAATGACAGACTCTTGCTCTAAACTCAACCAGTCAATATTTTTTTCTTAAATTACATCCTAATCATTAGACTATCCAGTGAGAACATTTTTTTAAAGGGTACATTTAATTCTTTTCACCCAGCACTTCAACTACTTATCTTGGAAAAACAGTTTTACTGAGACAAAGAAATCTTCAAGATGAACAAAAATTAGCTGAAATTCCAGGAGAAACTACCTTGGACAATACTTTCTAAGACACTAAATTTTTTTTTATACACTGGCCTGGAAAGCTCTGTGAAGTTGCTGCTTTAGAGACACGGATTCAGTTACAGTAAAAAACACGATTTATACCGTTTGTGCAAAAGAGAATTAATCTCATTTCTCACTGTGCAACAGGACTCAGAAGTATTTTACTCTATTTCTGGTAATTAGCAAAAGTATTTCGATTTCACGAGGACTAAGGAAACCAGTCTAGTGCACACTGACAAAATAAGTGATGATACCAGAGGTAAAGAGCATGAACTGGAGTGTTTGTTTTCTACATTTGAAAAACCAAAGCTCTGTGTTTGCACTCACTGACAGTATGTACCTCATGCAATAGCAATATTGTTGCTATTATGTAATAAAATTGTCTCATAATAGGCAGTTATTAAAATAATCAATCCAACTAGCAATTAAATCTCAAAATGACAGAGCATTGCCTGTAATTAAAACACACTTGTACTTCCACCCACGTTAGGCAGAGCAGCCCGAGCATCCTAATACGGCAGTTAGTCTTTATTAATTGTACCTTAATGAGGAGTCCTAGGACAAATTCAATATTGAAATTCAGAGTACCATCAAATGGTACATCTTAAATTAGCCTAAAATGAACAGTAACTGCCAAATGATGAATTCTAGAGTAAGCTGCCCATAGTGACAGGTAATGTGTCCTGGTTATTTGCAAAACCACGTGTCACTGCTCTGTAATAAGCCAACATACTTCTGCAAACATACAAGATGACACTTCAATAAAACAGAACAACATCTCTGTCTTATCACTCTGACTACAAGTTATAGTAACTGCACCAGAAAATTAAAAGTGAGCTTTGTTCCCTTTTGATAACCCCCTCCTCATTAGACAAAGTTTCCTAAGAACTTGTAGGTAGTATTTGTTATGCTCTGGGTGGAAACAGCAGACACCTGATGTCTGATGCGGATCTGTAAAACAAACCAGACTCTGGAAGATTGCTGTGCCAAGGATGAGCCCAGAGCAGGCACTGGGAGGAGGGTGAGAGACCCTTGGGTTTATTTACATGCCAGAACACGACCTTGTTAAAGCAGACATGGAGCTTAGTGGGACCTGTATTGGTTACACAGAACAACCTACAGCAGCAACACAACAGCACCTCTGGCTTGAAGCTTTAGCCACCTAAGCCAGGGCTGTCTTTTCCAAGTTGTACATCAGTGAGCACACAGAGAAGTAAGTCCTGTAAAGCTGGTAAAAGGAATATCCAAGAAAGATCTATTTTTTGCAACAAATAACTAAAAGCTTATAAGTGACTTTTGTCATCCAAAAAATTTTAGATGCAAGGTGGAATAATAGATTATTTCATTTCCTCCTTTCTCTTCAATTCTGCAAGTTCCCTGGTCTACTGTGATTTTCTGCTTTTCTAGACCTTGGAAAACAAAATCAAACTAAAGTAGACAGTAGAATTAGACACTTCAGAGGCACAAGGACACATTGAATAGATCTGGTTTAGATGAGATACATAAGAGGTAATAGTACATACAGTGCTAACCAGTATTACCTGAGAGCAAGGTAGGAAAAGGTAAACATACAATGTTAGGACTCCAACAAACCAAGTTTAGAATTTTTTTCAGTTAAATCAGGCACAAAATGATGAGAGATTAGAGTCTAACTTGTCTTATGCAGGCACTGCTTATCTCTGTTTGACCACTCTCACCAACAGGAGCCTGGAATTGGCTGGAGTCACTGCCCCAGATAAAATAATTACTTTTTTAAGATTAAAGAAGCCATTACCATGGATTGACTTCGCCCCAGCAGAACAAAGCAATGCAATTGTTTGGTGCTGGAAACCTGTCAAGGACAAACAAAATTAGTCTGACACCCGAGCAGAGAGACAGAGACTTGCAGACATGGACTGCAGGGTCCAAACTCACAAAAACTTTTGAAGTGATGATGCATCCAGAGGAAAAATTCTGCATGCAACCCTTGGACACAACTTTTTCTCCTGATTGATACTTACAAAATTCTCAGCAAGAATCCCAAAGGTTTTACTAACACTGTTCTTAATCCTCAACAGCTTAAATAAAACCAGTCCCCACAGAGAAGGGTGGAGCTTTGAAAAAATCTCTGTAGCATCAGCTACAGAGAAAATGGATGAGCTCAGCAACAGTTCAGGAGCCTTAAGATAGTTTGGGACATCAAGTCCCACTTCTGAAAGGAGGAGAAAGAATCTATGTTCACACAGAGACAGACATAGAATTTATGTTCAAGAAGTGACCTTTGGCAGTCAGAGACAAAAGAAATGCAAAAAGCAAAACAACAACAAAAAAAACAAACAAAAAAAAAATCCCCCAAACCCAACAAACAGAGTTCTTGAAAGTAGGAAAGAAAGATCTGTGAATTTTAACTTTGCTTTTCTGTTTGACTTAATCCACACCCAGTCCAGTCTGTTTACATGAATTTGGTGTGAAGGTTTGCTTGTAAGGAAACATTTTTAAAGAAGATACTGCATTTGCTTTTGTTTAAATTAATTCTGAGTTAATTCAAAACTGTCATGTTTGCATATGTGCAATTGCTCAGGCATCTCTGACCACAATATGTGGGAAACCTCTGCCCAGAAGCTTGAGCTGGTGCATCCTCACAAGGCACTGAGAAGATGTGTGAGAATTGGGGTAACACAGAAGTGCGAGTCTAGAAAAACCTGAAGAAATGAAAGCAACAAAGAAGAGAAGACACGAGACAACAGAATTATTATTCTGAGGAGTGGGGAGAAGGGCAAATGCATCTATATCAAACATATAATCTATGTTTGATTAGTCACTACTGCTGTTGAAAATGTGGTTTTACAGTGAATTTCAAACCCAAGGTTAAGCTTCAAAATTAGAAACAAATTAAATCCATTGAATGAAGACACGAAGGCAGACCCAGTTTCCATGCTGCAGTGCTGTGGACTGGTAGAACTTCTGTTGGGACTCCTTCACAAAATCCCAGTGAACAATGACAGGGAACTTACTTGTATTTGCAGTAATTAGAATTAATCTCTACAACATGTTTTGTCCTCATATCCTTAAGCATTGAACTTTCATTTTATGATCAAAACACTATTAGGCTTAATAACAGTGTACAAAAAATAAGACCCAGCCTCTCACATAGTCTGGGGGCAGAAGGCATCTCACGCTGGCATTGCTGCTGAACCTCATGATGATGTTATACAGCAATTCATGCAGGTCAAATATAATAACAGAGCACAACAAAGTTACAGCTTCTAAAGTCACAAATATCACACAACTCTTCCACCTCTGTATAAGGATGTTATAACCCATTTTTCAGTCCAGCAAAAAAAAGCAGACAGAGTTGAAATTTGACCAGTTTGTGGCCTCAAGACTGTGGCTCCCACAGTGGGATGCACAGCCAAGGGGGCCAGAACAACATCCTGGCAATAACTGTAGGTCAAATTTAGTAAATGCAAGACTGTAACATTTTCATTCAGTTCTAACATGCACAAACATTATAATACAGTCTTTAATTATATCCTCAATCTGCTGTTTTCCTTCATTTTAAACATTGATTTTAAACATTTTGCAGAATTGATAGGGCTCACTAAATCAGCAGTTTTTTCAAATGTTGAGTTGAACACAACCATGGCAAGGGTGGCCCCAGGAACTTGACTTGCTGGAAGCTTTTGAACCTCTTGAAAGGAGGTTCAGGAGCCTTTTCTTCTGTGCTCATCTGTTCAGTACATACATGTCTCACAAAAACACCAATGAGCTTAGTTCAGAATGTGCCAAGAAGGAATGCAATGATACTGTTTTAAAAACCCAGTCAAGAAAGACAGATTAGATTCAAAACCACTATTAATTTTGAGTACCCGCATTTTACAGAGTATTTAGCAACTCAAAATTAAAAATATAGTTCCCATGTACTTAACTTTAGTGTAATGTTCAAGACAGATGCTGTGGTGTCCAATCAAAACTACAGACCAGAGTTACTCATCATTTTTTTGTGCCCATGGTAGAGAGTAATTATTTTCAGCTCCAGGTAGTTTGCTGCTTTAATTTGCTGAAGGTCCCCTCAAGCACTTCTGTGGACCTCATATGGCAGGGAAGAAAAAGTAGTAGGGAAGAACACCTCAATCCAGCACTGCTGCTGAGGAAGTGTTATGTGTAACATACTTCCAGGGAAGAGAGAAGAGACTTCTGTGCAAAAAGTTTGGTTTGTATTTAGCATCACTGAGAAATTCTAGAGCAGAAGCAGGGACAAAATCTGACTTACCATGATAGGTTCTACTTGCAGAAATCTCCCTTCTCTCCTGCATGCCCTAACTCATTTTGGTGAAGTAAATGAGGCAGGCATCCACACTGGCAAACCCACCTTCTCCCTGGAGAATGGACAGAGAAATCAGCAAGTAAATGGCAATTCCCAGCAGATGATATCAGCTAAATACCAGTTATTAAACATGTTGTTCTGTTCACTGTCCTGACCAAGGCTGTTACTCTGGGGACCTTCCATCTAAGTAACACTATGAGTTAGACCCTGTTATTACACAACAAGCTGCTAAGAAATATAAAAGCAAAGAACCAGGCCCAAAACAGAACATCTGCAGTGACAGATCAACTGCTGCAGCAGTTTAACATGGGTGGGTTTAGGAACTTACACAGCATCCACGCTTTAGGAACCACAGATAAAGGTTCATTTAATGAGTAACACTGCATCATCCATCAGTTCTGTGCTGCCACAGGCAATAGGCATGCTGGTAGCCTGTTAATAATTTCAGTTGGTTTCTTTGGTTGGCTACACTTAACTGTTGTCAACCAAAAGACAAATTAAAATTTCCCTTTTCTTCGCCACGTCCTTGTGCTCAGCATTTCACAACTCAGGGACAGATGCTGATTTGGGGGGTGGAGGGATGTTTATAGGTACTTACAGGAATGAGGTAGGTAGGCCCCTTTTTCTGTTCCAAATATGTTTGCCTATTTAGGAAGACAGGAGGCAACTGTCCAGCTGATTTACTTCTGATTTTGGAGCTCTGCAGTATCATGTGCCTGTGAGGACAGAGAAAAGACCAGAACATGTTTTACTGTTTTACTCCAAAAGTGACACTGTAAAGTACTGTTCTGCATCCCTTTGTCATACCCAAAGCACACCTTGACCCTGGAACACTAATCTGTCCCTCTATTATGGGAAAAGAATTTCTTCCTTTCTTCCAGCTTTGACCATTGCCAAGACTGTTACAAGCTCTTCAATATCTCACTGTTGAGATCACAACAGCTTTTCTACCAAGGACTTGAGCCAGAGCCCAATCCAATTCAGATTACACAAAGTCCATTATCAACCAGGAAACAGAAAGGAAACTTCTTGGAGGGAAACTGCCTGATCATTGGCACAGGTGAACCCAGACATGAGTGTTCTAACAGGTAACTCAACAGACCCTCTTGGTCTGCCTTAGGAGGGGCATTGATACACCTCAAACCTCTGGTTAGAGGGCTGGTTTTCTACCAGTTTGACCAGTTCTGTCAGTGACAGAATTGAGTACATTATTCCATCTGATCCAATATATTTAGTCCCTTTCTACTTATGAAAAATTCATCTGCAAGTTGAGATTTACTGATTTTTTTCAAAAAAAGTTATAAGATTTAAAAAACCCAACGAACCCCAAACAAACAAAGCACTGCAGCCTGATCTAAAAGAATCCTCAATATTAAGTAAACTAGCCATGAAGAATAGAACTGAGTGGTTTAATGAGCTTTATCTTAAATGTTTTGCTTCCTGACTGGATTTGCAAGCATGTTGTAGTTTATCTAGTTTTAACCTGGTTTACTTGCTAAGAGAGCAAAAATGATCTGCACATGCTCCTCTTTTACAGCCTGTTTAGTGATACTGGGGCCAAATGTCATTATTTCTGACAGTGGCTAGCTTCTGCTTCTCTATTAGTCTATGTGTCATCAAGGTTTTAAAACATAATTCTGCAGAGTTTTTAGGGCTATCACTCTTATAATTTTTAAATACTAACAATAATTGCTTTCTCGCAATTCTTTTAATTTTTATTCCTCCTAGTTATAACATATTACACTTTCTCCTCCATATATTTTTCCTTTGTATTTATGTAAGCAAATCCACATGTTTGTAAATACTTCTTTTACAAAAGAGACTGACAACCTCTCTTCTCTATTTCCCTCTTTCACTCTTTTCCCAAGCATATGTTGTCACACAAATTTATTTCAATATAACACACCTTCACTGGTCATTTTTAAAGCCATCAGACAGGTTCAGCTCTACAGGTTCAGTTGAGCTTTCACCTGGTGAACTCATGGCAGCCATCCAGAATACTGTCTAAGGTCACTATTCTGTGGAATTCCACTGAAAAAGGGAAAACAGCGACTGGAACTTGACCAGAAAGAACTAAGCAGTCTCCATATTCATCCACAGAGTATTTCCAAGGGGTGGTGGTCACAAACGTAGCATATTTAAGATTTAGAAAAGGAAGATACAACTCCATGGAGTTGGAAACTTACACACACATTTTTACAAGTATCTACTGACTTTCACGTGCAAAATGTTACTTAGATCGTTGACTAAAGATAATACACCTTTGCTTCCCAGCATTTTAAGAAATCAGCCAAAAAGCCAAATCCAGAGGTTTTTAAGAGATTGCCCAGATACTTTTTTGACTCTTGCAGAGGTCTTTATTTCAGACTTCTAGATTGGAACGTTATCCACACTTTACTCCAATTTCACTGTAGTGTTTATATTGCTATGTGCAGATGGTACAAGTACACATAATTACACCAAAATTCTCTTAGCTGAAAAATGGTGCTGAGGGTCTTTGAGTTCACCTGATTCCTTTCCAACAGCACCATTTCATTCCCAACACACATCACAGTCACACACACAATGCACTAGAGGCAAGTGGTGCATCAGTGATGCTGGTGGTGCAAACCAAGGGATCCCTTGGTTGTTTTGCTGCTCTGGTGCCCTCACATCCTGCTGGACACTCACAAAACTCAATTACCACACATGGTAGAACCAGCACACATGGAAGAACCCCCCAGAGTATCACTGGCCATCAAAGTGCCCCTTTGCCTCTCTGAAGTTCCATTAAGAACAGCTGTTTTAATTGCAGAAGTGAAAAACCAGCCAGGATGAGGCTCTCTCCAGACAGCAAACAAGTGAAGTAAAACAGTGAGTGCATAAGAGACTGCAGAGAAAAGCCTCTCCTGCTTTCTCTGCCTCCTGCTAACACCATCCCTGGATCCTTGCATGCACCCGCTGGATAATAAATCAGAGGGTAGGAGAATGAAAGGAAGCATATTGATCTCATCCTAACTGGGTGAAATTCATACAACAGCACAAGCCACGGCCCAGGAGACACACAACATATCTTTCAATGCAAAAGTTACCTGTGATTGTAAATTATGGACTGAAATGAAACTGGAATTGCCAACACCAGCAATGGATTTGACCTCAGTATTCAATTCTACTCTGTTTGGTGAGTCTGTCAAAGTGATTCACACATAATGAAAGAAAAACAAATGACACAAGTCAAACTAAAACAATTACAAGAAAATTTTTCTGGAAAGAACATGAAACATTTGCAGTCAGTTCCTATAAAGGAAATTAATACTCTCAAAACTCAATCTGTGTCTTGTTTATGGCATAACCAAAATGTGACAATCTCTCACTAATAACTCATGAAGGTTTTGGTGTAGTAATATCTTGGCATGATTCAACTCTAATAAGCACTGTATGTTAATGCATTTATTAATCAATATATCAATATATTGATTAAATTACTGTTTAAGCTCAGATTTAAAATTTTATCTTTGAAAATCAAAGCAGACACTTCCAGTCATGCAGATGATGGCTACATGTGTTTTTTTAATTACATATAGTGAGATTTCCAACTTCAAACTGCAAACAAGAACCTCTATGAACAATTTTATTCTGATTGGTCCCATCATGAAAGGCTGTAATGGGAACAGTGGAAATGCCCGTTTGGAGGTTTGTAGCAGAACCTCAGGTTTTGTCAGGATTAGGTACTAAGGTAGTTTTTGCAAGAGCTACTTGAACACTGACAGAAGCACTGAGGTATTGGAAAGCTGTCTGTACATTCCCTTTAGCTCTCAGTAGCACACGTCACTTTGAAGCAGCAATTTTTTTGTCCAAAACTCCAGTTTAAGACATGATAAACCTCTCAATTATGTTTTACATCTGTAGTAACACCATAAAATCAGAGAAAACACAGTAAATGTCTGACTGGTCAAAACCTACAGACACCTTTTTATAATGGAAAATTCTCTTTTTAATTAAAGACCTTATACATGAGACATACTTCTTTATCAAAAAAAGCAAAGGCACTTTTCCAGTGTCTAAATCTAAACTCTCAAGTTTACCCATTATCTACATTCATCTTCTGAAATAAAACAGCTGCAATCTGAGTCGAATGAGCAATGGATGTTATCCCTTATCTCCACCTATCTGCTTTATACCACTTTCCCAGGAAAACTAGTCAGCACTGACTCAAAGATGATGCTAAAACCCAGAAGGCCTCAAAAGGTGGATTCCTCTTCCTTCTCTGTGCCACTGGTTCGGGCCCCTTGGTGACATGTGCTCTGACAATTGTCTGAGTGGGCTGTAGGCCACCTCCCTCAGCCAACAAAGACAACCCTGTACATTATTTTGCCTGGAAGAACTTTATGCTGGATGGAAGCAGCTCCCAGAAGGGGCTGCAGGAACACCCCAGCCAGTACAGAGCACCGTGAAGCAAGTGGGGTGCACAATGTCCTCCCAGTGCCTCTCCTGCTGTCTCCCCTCTCTGTCCCTCCCGGGCTGTTCCAGGCTGTTCCGGGGCAGTTGGGGCCCTTCTCACCTGGTGACAGCTGGAAAAACAGTCCTGGCCTTTCTGAGTATGAACGTGAGCTGGGTTGGAGCTTAGGCAGGAGGACTTCAGCTGTGTGTTGTACACAGCTGGGATCCACAGACGTTTCCAAATGTCTGCACATTTCTTCACAATTTCACTAACAAAATCTGCGGAAAGAGCTCCACTCCTACCTGTCCTACAGAATGGGGCAACAAAAGTGAATTAACTGAAACATCTTCCTTCTCTTCAATAGCCAAGGAACATTTTACCAAGAGTAAGAAAGACTAAATTATTTCACTGCCTAGTTACACATCATTAAATTAATCTGACTCTTCTGTGCTGTCAGAACTGCAGCCAGCTGCTCCCATCAAATTTCTGTAAACAGAACTGAGAAATAAATATAAGATCATAAAACTTGTTTTTATCTCCCCAATACTGTGAACACTTACACTTCATTGAACAAACTAATTTTTTTAATGCTATCAAATAAGTAGAGGTTTTTTTCCCCAAGCCACTGAAAGCTCAGAAGTCTTAGTTTATTGAGTCCTAAAGGGCTTTTTTAAAGTTAAAAATGGTAAGGATCTACATTGAACTCCAGAAGCTGATCTTGACTACATATCTATCTGTGCACTTGCATTAAAACATCTCAGAAATTAGGAACCACAGGAACTCCACTACCATGAAAATACCATGGAAACAAATAGTTACATTTTATATTCACAGTGCCTATCCTAATAAACTCATACCACTTCTGTTTAACTTCATAAAGAAAACGTTTTTTGTTTTGGCTTTTAAATAAAAAGTTCTCTGATTTCACCTATCAGCTCTAGAAATGTTCATTTTGTTGCCTTACTTTCATTAAAGGAATAAGTTTCAGGGAATAAAAATGATGTCACATTTCCACACATGCAAAAGCCCTTAGACATATAATTTAAATCTTAATTATTTTCTCCTACATAAACCAGTTACAGAATTCGTAAAGAAAAAATTTTTCCCCTATTATAGTCAGAATATTGAAGCAAAATCCACATAAAAAGATCAAATAAAGGTTATCTGTAAGCTAAAATACAAATCTTGTAAGGAATATTTAGTGTGGTGTGCCCCAGCTTTTTGTGAACATTTGAATTCACTGTTTTCATACAAACTCTCAAAAATTGTGCTGTACCCTAAATCACAGACATCAAATTCCAATTCTAACCTTTTTTCTCTCGCACATTGCCATCATTACTAACATAAAATATTGAAGTAACAATTTCTTTGTGAATAACACAAAGCCAGTAAGTGCATTGGTGTAGGTTTCAAAATAATTATCATTTAGCTTAACAGTTGAAAAAGTTATTTTTAAAGTCATGCTTGCATTTATCTTGTCTTGAATTTGGCAGAGCTTAAGCCCAAACAAATCTACTTGCATGATTAGTTTTACTGTTTAGACTGTTCACACAATGAAAAACATCTTGTCATCAGCACGACAGTGTGTTTGAGATCTTTTGGAACACACAGGAAGAAATCCTAATTTCATTGAGGCCAGAGAAAGTTGTCCAGGAGCTTCACCTATTAAATATCCTCTGAATATTGTGAGCTCTCTAACTGAACAAATACACACAAATCTCGGGGGAAGATAATCAATATATCTCAATAGGAACTGACTTTTACCTGTGGATTCTCTTTTTGTTTGTTTGTTTTGGGTTTTGTTTTTGTTTGGGATTTTGTGTTTTTTTTGGTTTTTTGTGGCTTGAAAATTTTCATATTAAAATGTGTTTCAGTTTAAAAATATATATAAAAATATATGTCTATCTATGCATGTGCACATATAATCTGCCTTGTTCATTCATTATAGTTTCCCATGAGCCTCTCAGACTTTGCTACAAGACAGATCTTGAGCTACTACTACTAATCACTAGTTCCTTTCACTAATCAAAGTTTCTAATCACAACTCTTCTATCATACTCCACTACAGGCATACAAAGTTATTCCTTTTACTAATCTCAAAGTATGTTCATCCCTTCTGCCATTCCTAGGCAGAAGATGAATGACTTCTTAATTTCTGATGATTTCTAACTTATCTTCCATAAATTTCTGATAAAAGCTATTTTTGAATTTTATACACATGCAAAACCCCCACAATAGTAACTGAACAAAGCTGCACTATGAACTGCCTCTGAAAGTCAGGAGCAAAGCAACTTCCAAGGCCTGCAGACACTTCAGGGGTGTCTGCATTAGGAAAGCCTCTGGCTAGAGAGCTGTACAAACTTCAGCAATGAAGTGGAGTGCACTGCTGCCAACAGAGGTATCCTCTTCCAAAAGAACACAGAAGCAAGCAATTCAAGTTATTCTTTTACATCTACACCAACCACCTCATTTGCTGACTTCACAGGAGAAACACAGCCATAGTTTCACACTCCAAAACATATTTACAACACTTCAGCAACGTCATAGGGACAGTTTCACCTTTACAAATAATAAAAGCAATTTTACTTTTAGAACAACCATACTTCATTAACTATAAGACACACCTCTAGGTACAAAACCTGACAAGCTCTGAAGCCCACTAAAGAAGAGTAGTACTAGGTCATATTCCCAAGTACCTGATCAGCTGTGACAGGACCCCTCTGATCACTACTGGATGACAAAATATAACCCAAAAGCAGAGCACACAGTGTGTACAGATGCCTAAAGGCTCACAGCGTGAAGTGCATTGTCCTATTCATTTGAGCTTCACCTCATGAGACCTGTTTTCCTCTAAACCCTATTTCACCCAATAAAGCCATTTTCCAGTTGCCACTCTCCTGAAAATGCAAAAAGGAAAAAAAAAAAAAAAAAAAAAGGTTGACTTGGAGGTTAGTGAGAGGCTTCCTGTGAACACTGAGAACCTGCTGCTGTTTTATGTCATCACGGAACTATTGTTGCTCCTCCGACCTGAGGACTGAGAACAGAGGAAGGTGGACTGTAGTCAGCCTCATCACCATGGTGTGGCTGAGCCATGGCAGGTTCAATGACTGCATTCAGAGAGACTCACTGTGTCCTTCTGTGCTGCTTCCCTGCAGCTTCCCGGGGGTCAGGGGTGGGTGGGAAAAGAATGGACAGCAAAGACACCAGAGCATGCAAAGCCTGAGCTGTGCCGAGTGATTACCTTGCATCGTGAAATGCCAGCAGAGCAAGCCTGACCTCTGGACAAGAGAAGGACAGTAAGGAAAAAGAAAAATGACTAAGGGAAATTCTCCCTCTGATTTAATGAGGTATGTGGGGGAGAAAATATTGTGAACCACAGGCAGTAACTTTCCTATCACTCAAAATAAGTATCTACAGCTCAGATGTCAATGAAGGTTTTCAAAAAAACACAATTACTCAAAATCTCTTGTTAGAGGAAGACCAGAAAGAATTAAACCATCTTTCTTGTTTTTCAGAGATGCTCTAAGTGGAAAACATGATGATTATATGATGAGCTGTCACTCGGCTACAACCCACTCAGTTCTATTACTGCTTGCTACAGCTACTTCAACATTCAGTCAGCTCAGTTACCTTTTATATTCATCACATGCAGCAACTCTCAAATGCCCCTTATGACACAGGGCAATCCTCGCCCTCAGAGTCCAAACTGATTTGATCTCTTTTTGTTTTATTGCAATTTAGGACTGAATTGTGAAAGAGAGTAGGAACCCTGTTTCCATATCCTTTGGATTCCTGCACCACACATATTTTTCTCTGCCCTTCCTTTTGCTTTCTAGAAGACTGAGGTTACAGGGTACAGTGCACCATTTGCATATCAAAAGCAGCAGCACTTTACATAAAAATGAAAAGCAGGCACTTTTCTGGTTTCTGTGACTAAGAGCTCAAGATTTCCTTCCTCTGAATCTGTAACTCCAAAGCCAGGTGTTACTCAGTTCATCAAGACTGGTTCAAATAAATATCTTAAAAGTGAAGAAGCTCCCCCACTACCCAGTGTTACCTGATACATATTTGCCAGAGACATTTTCTTTCCAGGCACTCTTCTGAAACAGTTAAAGACCTCACTGTCTTACCTGAAAGAACATAAGAAAAACATGCAGTCAAGTTCAAAGATCATAAAGAAACAATTCTTATGTATCTCAAGTTATATTCTCATTGTCTGAGAATGTGAATGGCACTACCTCACTTACTGGGGTACTTCAGGGTCTTTTTTCAGCTGGCCACCATAGTCTAAGATGTGTCAGATTTTGTTATCAAAATAAGCCGGATGACTTTCCACTCTACTTGACACAATCTAACAATACAGAACCCTGTCCAGGCTACTGTAACTTCACACTGAGGTAGGAGCCTTGCCCTAAGTTTCTACATGGAGCTGCCTTTTCTGAAGCCAAATGTCCAAGCCTGGGGTTAAGGTACACATGAGCTCTTCCTGCAGGAGAGGGAGCACACCAGGAACTCTAAGCTAACTTGTGACCTCTGCCAAGCCCCAGGAGGCGCAGCCTTCACCCATAATACTGCACCTGTTCTGCTCAATGGGAGGCAGAAGTGATTCAAGCACAAGCACCTGCTGAAGTTCAACATGCCCCCACTGTACCACACCTACCCTTTACACCTTCAAGGCATCAGATCAACCACCATTAACCTAAAACCACCATCCACCCTCCAGAAAGGAGACAGGCAAATGAACACATAAATGCAAAGACATTTCTAGTTCTGTTTCTGAGAGAGACCCTTAGTGCCCCTTAGCAGGGGTCTGTAACCTAGTGCTTGGCATGCCACAGGTGAGGGAGGCACAACACCTGCCCATCTCTAGGTTGCTCCCCTACCCTTTTTGCTGGTAGTCACAGACATCAGGTGAGTGCAAAAAGGCTTTAGAAGGGATAAGAGAAGGATGCAACCACGTCCCTTCTCCCCCATAACATGACTGTGATGTGTGACATCAATTTTAATGACTTCCCTGCCTAGAAATGTACCTGGCCACCCACACACCCAGACAGAGCAGTGAGGTGGGAACAGCAAAATGAATGACTCAGAAATACCAGCTGTTTACCACAGTGTCTCGCTACTCCAACAGCAGTGGGTAGTGTTTGAGCTGTCCTTGACCTGCCAAATCCCTCTTCAACTACTTCCCACCATTAGAAATGTTGATGTGTTTCCAAGTCCCACCATGAATGCATTACCAATTGCATGAGGAAGATCTATCTGCTTCAGAAGGTTTAAAAGAAAAATAAGTAGCAGACAATTGTTATGCTCAGGAGAATCACAGAATACTGGCAGTCCAGAGGGTTACACACTCCTTTGACCTGTGCCAGCCAATCAAGGTGGTTTATCATTCACGACTCCTCAACACTTTGTTGTGCTCTCCAAGACTCCTGATCTGTTTCCCTACGTCTTCAACGAGAGTCATATCATTTAAAGATCAGAAACAAGAACCAGTCTTTAAAATCAGGCCATCTCAACAAACTGCCTTCCATTTTCCATCTATTTTTTACTTAATAAAGCACACAATGCAAGGGCAAGCTCATGAAACACAATACAAATGTGTTTATGAGTACATTGCTATTTGCCTTGGTATCTTCATGTTAATCCACTTCTCTTTTAAAATAAATTTTCCCAGATTCTCAAACACATTTCTGTGCCTTGCACAAAGCCAACAGTCATTCCTCCACCATGTTAGTACAGAGAAGGAAGAGTGGCTGCACAGAAGACACTATTGCCATCACTTTCTGTAAGCCTTCTAGGATTGCCACTCATCTGAAATGCTGTGTCCTTTTATTGCACTTTGAGTGGCCAAAGGGAGAATCTCCCTGAACTGTAAGTGGGCCTTGGCTGCTGAAGTCTTACATCTTATGGTGAATAAATTGTTTTTTCTTTAAGGGCTACCAAAGCAGACACTGAATTTGTAAAGTATTTGGAGAAAACTGCATCCATCTTCCTACAAGGACTTGTTTTTATGGGTTCTAGATCTGTGCTGATTCTTCCAAGACACTGAAAAGCCAATCCTACACACGAGGTGTTCAAGAACGTGGGTTCCCCACTGGCTGACTGGACTTGTTTGGTTGGAAACAAGTGTGAGAACAGCAGCCACGTTTCAGCACATGTAGTCCTACTCTCTGGCAGTCCACACCAAACATAAATGAAGGAAAAGGATCTTTCTATTAAACTTCATGAACTGGTAAGAGATGAAAGGCACACAGAACATAAGTAAGTACTGCCACCTGACCAGTGTGACCTAAGGTAGCTTGGATAACCACGGACAGGTCCACAGGGATAATCACATTCAAACCAAGGCTGACTGGATATGCATGTGAGTGTTTACTGCTCTATTTCTCGTGAAACATGGGGAAGAAACTTGAAATTCCCAGTGTCAACAGCATATACATTGGAGGGTGTGGGGGGGAAATCACAGTTCAGCTATCAAAACTATCTCTTATGTCCAGCACCATCTTCAGTCCACTTGCCTGCCTGATGTATTCAGAGGTTGTTGCTGGAGTCACTTCCTCTTGCCTGTCCTATTTAACAAATGTAATTCAAGAGAACAAAATCAACTACTTCTGCAATAGCAGGAAGGCACATAGTGAACTGTGGAATACCAAATCTACCAATTCACTTTATTCAGTGGATACAAATTTTACCCATAATACTTCTCTGTAACTGACTGACACCAAAACAGAACAAATAATTCAGTAATCACACCTGCACCCGGAACAGTCTGTCTTGTTCAGGACTGAGGTCATCCAGAGAGGGGAGTTTGCAGTGCAGCTGCTGCACTTTACATAAACACAGAGCTTCCATGGAAATTTGAATGCTTGATTCTCACCCCTCCTCCCCCTTTTCTTTTTTAATAAAATTTTCCTATATATTTTGGAAAACTGTAAATTTTGCAGGCAGCTGTGTTTTTTTCTAATTTAAGAATGAAATACATCTCAAAATTATTTCCTATTGTAAACAACAGAGCTGTCTGATGATTTTAGCATGATATTAACAGAAGGTTTTTACAGAAACTGTTTTTACAGCATAAGAAACAAAATTTTAACTGAAGGCAAATACTTTTTAAAGGCAGGCAAGACAGAGTTTTAAAGGAGAAATGCTCAGCAATCCAGAATAGGTGTGCCAAACTGATGTTTTATGCTTACATGGGTACAGACTTTCAGTGGCAAAATAACCCAGCGTGCACTCACTTCTCACAATGCTCAGCTACTCCAAAAATGACCCTCCTCCTCCACAGCTGTTATTATGCTAAACAAATAGCTCATCATAAGAGAATAGTTACTGTCATTTCTCATGTGCTAAATCTATATTCTCTTCCCAACACACCTAATGGTTCACTTTTATTGAGAGCATTACTCAGTGTACACTTTCTCAGTACTTGCCAAACCACACTCTAAACATTTCTCAAACCATGTTGGTAAAGTATGAGTGCACAGGATAACCCAAGATATGCTGACAGCTACCATGTAACAGAGACAGTCAAAAAACCTTGCAACACCAATATATGTTCAGTAAACCCTAAGATAACTTAATTATAATCTCTATATGTTCATGTTTCATTGACCTACATCAAAACAGATTCAAGCTCTTATTTTGCAAACAGATCAGCATGGGTGCATCTTTTTTTACCCATGTTCCTGAAACAAGCCACAAAAGATAAATATCAGATAGTTTGGTATTGGCCAGTCTAGATGTTCCAGCTGAGCCAAAGTCCCCCACTGAAGCAAGCTGGGAATCCCACTTCAACAAGCATTCTTAGTGGGATCCATTCAAATTCTCATATAGGCTGGCAGAATGAGCAGGAAGTTCAACAACAAAAAAAGGAAACATATTTGCACATTTCAATGCATTAATATAATGCAGGACTTCCATTCTTCTTTTTTCAAGTTCCTGTGTATATGTAAAAGAGGATGAAGAAGTAAAATTTTCCATTTCAACTACAGATTGTGCTAGAAACAGCATCAAAAGAAGAAAATGTGTCTCTGCCAGTCCAGCTGAATGTCATCTAGTCAACTGTTATAAAAGGTACTTACTGAAATGAGTGGCACAATCACCATTTCTTCAAGTACAAAGAATCCTCTCTGAAGATAAAAAAATGCAACATGGTTGTTTTGCACTATTACTAAGTGTGCTCGCATTACATCAGTGTTTGCATCAAAGCTGGTGGTGCAAAGAGGAGAGCAAAGCCAATTTTATGAACTGATGTAATCAAGCCCAGCATCTCTCTGGGGTTTTTTTGTTCCTATGGCCACAATGACATCAGCCCACTCTGCCTATTCAGTAGTGCAGGGCACTGACAGCTCTTCACCTCTGCTCACACACTTCACTCTTTTCCTCTTTTATTGTGTCAGGCTGTACAAGCAGGAGGACTCCACTTTCTTAAGTCCTATTTCAGTGGGATACAACACAACACTTGCCTCAGATTTCCCTCTCCTTGCCCTCAGTGTTTCCAGCTATGGCAGACAACATCAGAACTTGACTTCAAGTGGAAACTGGGGGAGAAAGAGAAATCTCAGGAATTTAACTAAGCACATCTAAACCCAGTAAAGTGGGTCAAGGATTTCCACCCTGGAACCCACACTGTTCAAGTAACAGCTGTACTTCAGTGGAGCAGATACTTATCCATACACAGCCTGACCTGGAAGGATTATGAAGCTGTTTGCCAGCCCAGCTGGTACTGCAGCCCCACCACACCCACGCGGGAGTTCCATGAGGGACCCTCAGCATCCGGGTTTGCTCCCATGGCTCCATATGAGTTTCAAAGGCTCCTATCAACCCAGGCAAGTAACTCTGCCTTTCTGTATCAGGTTCTCTGCCTGTAAAGCCAGAGTAATTATACTAATCTTAAAAAGAACTTACTGAAGAGAAGTTGATTCGCTTTTGCTTGACACAATCCAGCCCTGGAATTCCCCATCTAATTCATTCCCTCATCTGAGACACAACATCTAGGCCAGAATACATTAAAGAAAATACATTTGCACATGGAAAATATTGTAGAGCTTAGTGACAAATGTGACCTGTTACTGAAACTATCAGTACACACAGGGTATGTTTTGTGAATTTTCCTGCTGAGAGATTTCTTGGGTCTGCTCTGCTGTACAGGACACAAACATACCTCTGCACAGTTGGTATCAAAACTGTTCCAAAAAAAAAAAAAAAAAGGCAAAAATATGTACCATCAAACCAACCAACCTATTAACAAAACAATGCCCCCATCTCCACTTCTTTCTCCATGTCTTAAACTACCAGAAGAAATTAATAAAGAGAAAATAGCAGTATCCTAGATACTCACATTTCTAGATTGATTTTTTTTCACTGTATTGTATCTTCTGCAAGGTTTAAAGAAGGCAACATTATGCAGCACCTAGGCTACAATTAAAGTAACCTTGCCATAGACTGAAAAAAGTAAATGTCATGCTAGATAGCTATGTACATCAGAATATCACAGATTTCTTCTTACCCACTTCATATATTCTTCAGTTGAAGTCAGATAAATGATTTCCATATTTGCCATTATAAAATGTAGACCATAATAAAAATATGATTCTCTGTAGCTGAACTGCCTCCTTCAGTCCCTAGAACTGATGATTTTTATTTGCCAACTGTCCTTCCCATTAGTGAAAAGTAGCACAATCCCCCCACATCTGCTATGATTTTTGAGCAGCTTACCAAGTAATACACAAAGAAATGAGCAAACATCTTCATAACTAGAAGTCAAATGCACTGGAATAAAGGCACTATAAATATAAAAAAATACAAGTGTTTTTTTTATGGACAAAGAAAATGTCATGTACATGTGTAGAGGTATTACATGTTTACAGAATTTATAGGTAAAATATGGGTATATTATATGAATACTGTATCTATATTACCTCTATGTCTGCATATTCTGGATATATTTATACAGCTATAAATATACATACTTTTATCTCTAGATATTATAGATTTCTTAACTAACATGACATGTGGGAGAAGCTGTCAATTTTAAACAGAAAACCCTTAACCCTTCTATAAGCCATGCACTTAGAGCCTAAAGGATTTATTTAATATTCTTCTTACTTGCAGCTGACAGACATCTGACAACACAGAGACGTAACATTTCATTTAATTTCTCCATAGGCTTATTCCACTGAGCCCCAGATGTTTTAGCAAAAGAAAGAGAAAGATGTTCCACATTTTTGGTGTGGGGGATGGGAAATTTGTTTACCACAAATGTCCCTTGCTTTATTAATTTGTATTAAAGAATGAGGCATTAATTTTTAAAAGCAAATAAAAAATATAACTAGTAAATAATTCTTGTTTTTTACCTTGCTTGTTTTTCCTTTTTTTCTTTTTTTTTTTTTTAATCTATGCTGAGGCACCATGTGTGGCAAGAACCTAGATGGAAGTTTCTGGAGGACATTCCATGTCATCCTCCTAAGCTTAACATATCAACTCTTTTCCCTCTGACAGAAAGAAGTCAAATTGCTACAGAAGACATGAATCTCCTTCTAGTTTCATGTCACATGAATTAAGCAGTATATAATGAAATGTAACTGGAGAAGATTATAATAATCCCTAAAATGCATTGTAAGGTAACTATGCTCCATTTCATTGCACAAGCCTTCCAGAAGCATTGATCTCATGCCTTTATTTAACCTGGAATATCTTGAGAAACTACGAAGAGGTTTTTTTACAGACCAAGCAGACTCTACCAGAGATGGAGATGACACCAGGCAAGAGTTTCTAACACCAAGTCACCTTTCCCAGCTCTTCCCAGTTGCTCAGATGAACCTTCACATGTCCCTGGGCAGGGTGGGCAAAGGTAACATTGCCAGCTGTCTTGAACTTCAGCCCACTCAGGTTTGTTCATTCAAAATGTGGGTAATTACCACAGGGGAACATCTACAGAAGCACTTTGAAGAGCCTGGGCTGTACCAATGAAGTCCTTCAAATAACCAAATACAGCATTTCAGAAAGTTGGTATAGAAGTGCAGATCAAAGTGATGCAAAACCAGTGAGAGGGTATGAAAACACGTAATTTAAGGAAGTTCAACTTTTTAACAGAACATCTTGGCCAACAGCAGAAATTTATCAAAACTAAATTGAGTGTGACGGTCAGTATTTACTTTAAAGGTATTTAGGCTCTTTTTGCACTTCAGTTTGCTCAAGATTGCATTTAGTCTGAAATGCATAATGTAAGAAGACAGCTGGGGAGAGATGAGTTATGGGTTGTTTAGAAAGAACAAAGTGTGATATAAAACCACTATTGCCTGATAACATAGATATTATCTATAGTCTAGAGGGAAAAAAATTATCTTTACCCTGACTACAAGTGACTGAATTCTGCTCAAAGACAAAATATTTCCAAAGTGTACCTGGCGGAGTTTCGTCAACACTACCTTTAATTGAAAGCAAAATAATCTTGTACATTAGTTAGAAGACTAACTCTTTATGTTGTCAGTAAATGAAGAATCACATATACAGCAACTTAAATATCATTTGTCAACCCCAGCAAGATACAGCATCCTTCCAGAAATGGCAAAGACGTTCCACAGGTACAGTATCCTTATATATGAATAAAACAAAAATGCATCCAGAGTGCACAGAGACCAACATTCAATAGAGAGGCTGTCCTCCTGCAGAAGCAAAAACCTGTTCAAGTCCAGAAGAGAACAGTGTCTGCCTAAAACCTCCAACAGAGCAATTATGTTACTGACTGGAAGGACACTAGGCAGCACAGGAAAAAACCAGACCCAATTTTAGCAGTCAGAGAATATAATGGGGGTTCCAACTGCAAGTGAATTGAGCTCGAGGCTGGAGACAAAACAGGGCAACTGCCCATAAACAGAGTTTCAAGTACTCCAGAGGTATAATGTTATTAGACCAGATTGCAAAAAAGAGAGGTCATTGCTGTTTTAAGAGAAGTTCCATGTAACAACACAGGAACAGCGCCTGGCAAAATGAGCCCTGAGCTTCAACTGGGTACATCTGTGACGTAAATTAATTGGAATATTTCCCGCTGAGACAAAACTGAAACAGGAAAACCCACCCCAAGAGGAGGACAAGATGCCTGATACAGAAGAGGAGAAAACAAAACCTCTTCATTGTCTTACCCTCTCCCTTTTCAGATACTCATCCATCAAAGATGTCACACAGATGATATGCCAGGGCAACAACACAGCAGAGAAGGGACCCCACATCCTAACCTCCTGCTCTGTAACTCTGCCTTACGTGTGGGGCATCCTAAGGATTGAATCAGAGCTCAAGCTTTAAATGGAGCAGAAAAGCTTTTAATACATTATGAAAAACAATGAACTAGTTAACACTTGAGCAGACTTCAGGGCCCACAGTAGATCACTGTCACTCATATAGCATTTACAAAAGTCATAAATAGCTTCAGCAAAGAGCCAGCAGAGATGTACTTTGTGTAGGATATTCAGATGTTCCTGATGGCTGGTGCTGCTCAGGGCAGATCAAGTATTTCAGGACAAAAAACCAAGAACAGGAATCCCAAACTGTGCACACAATTTGCACGGTGCTTCTCAAGACTCTGTGGAAGCTTTTCCAGATAAAACAGGTTTCTAGATTAACATGTACTTTTTTCCATCTCTGAAATCACATCTCTGCGATTACTCATGTAACAGGGTAAAAGGAGAAGACTGACTTGGTCCATCTGCTGCTTGCTGCAGTACAGTCCCTTCCCCACCCCCATTATTTCTGGTGAGGTTCTCTAGGAGCTGCTGCACTGGGAATGGAATACAGGAAGAAACATTCCATTTTGTCTGTCATCGCCATTTACAATTTTCCTGAGAGAAAACAAAGCCGGTATTTAGGACAGATGGGACACCAAGTTCTCTGTCTCATGCAAGCTGGATTTATCAGCCATGTGCACATTGCTCCTCCAGCACACTCATAGAACATCTGATCTGAGCACAGGCTGTCCACACATCCAGGATTTCTGTGCATCTCTAGCTCCAGAGGGACTCTGACTCCAACTGAATGTCCCCCATGGCTTGATTACAGTCACTGCAGGAATTCCCAGGCAATCATCCAAAGGCCTCACAAAGCACCCAGACAAGAACAAGCCTCACAAAACTGCCAGACACACCCATGGATACAGACACACATGATACTGGGCTTCCGGAGGGAGGAACGGTCACTACAGGGACTTCAAATTCTTCAGAACACAGATGGCAAAATTGGATACATTATAATGCTGCCTTTATTGGGTTTTAATTTACCTAAAACTTAAAAGCTTTTGTGTATGTTTACCAATGAGCAGAAAATAAAATCAGTTTTCCTACATAGCTTCATCCTCAAATATAAATAATGCAATCTAGTCAATATTCTCCAGGTCCTTTGGACATTCTCACTCCAGACAAGTGTTTTTTATTGCTGAAGCAGATTTTGACCAATATTGCAAGACAGAGCGAACTCCCTGTTCAGATTATCTCCATTTCCCTTAAATAAACATTTTTTAACCACAGGAAGGCAATTTTTGATGGGGAAGGAGACGAAAGCCTGCCATCTTCCCCAAGGAATTTGTTGTATAGATTAGTTTATGGGTGCATATCTGTGTACCACAGACCTTATGAATAGTGTCAATGTCACAATAAAAGAAAATTTGGCTTCTGTAATTGCATGTTCCATCTGAGACATCAGAAAGAAAGCATAATTTCAATTCTATGATCTGCTTATAGGGACAAAACAAACATCACAAATAATATCAGACAAACAAAGACACCGAACCACCGACTCCCTCTGTTGAGCCCTGAACAGAGGGGTGTTACCTTAGGAACAAACACTGAAGAGATGTCTGGGGAGAAATAAACTACAACCAGTTCTTCTCTAGAATATATTAATGTCTCCAGATCACCAGAAGCAAACTTTTACAGTCTAACCTGAAAACAGATTTTTGCTGAGTTTGTGTGAATACTTACAGACTTCCACCAGAGAAGCCGTCTAAGCAAGGCCTTTACAATCCACCCCAGTACATGCACCTTCCTTGTTTTATTCACATTTAGCATCTTAGTTTGCTTTCCGAAAACAAGTAAAGGTTTTCAAATTATTTCCAAACATGAAATAGCAGAGCACTGTCTGGCAGCTCACTGCAGGCATTTGTCCCTGAATGAACACAGACAGCAGAGTGATAACACAGAGATTGGTACTCAGAGAAGGCCACGATTTATTCCACTAGTAGTCTTGCCTGCCCTGGACTATTCCACATGCACAGACAACTGAGCCAAACAGAACAGCTTGCAGACAAATTCTACCTGAGCAGTGCTTCTCTTGACCTTGCAGGCACTTTGGAGACCCAGCTGAGGGCTATGAGCACTCACATCCAAAAATACTGCAGTGCTACCTGACTTGGACAGGTCATGGAGAGCAAGTTATGAAAACTGCAGATCAGATAATGCAAAACTCAGCTGGCTGCTTGCAAGAACATAGGATTTCCTGTGGAAGAGTTCTGCAGGAGAAAGGTTTCCAGAAATGATCACCACTGAACCCTTGAACTAGTTTAGACAACCAGATAATTAGCATAACGTAGGTACTTTACATATAGCTAGATATAAAGTAATACATTCTCTACATATTTATATTATTTTCTCAAACTTTCTGTCTAGGCTCCTTAAATTCAGTTTAAAACAATACTAGGTTATTGCAACATATTTAAGGGCTAATACATTCTCAAATGAAGAAAAGGTCAAAAGCAAGTCTAGGATCACCTGACACTGTTCCATGAACCAGAAAACCACCAGTATCTCCTGTTTGCTGCTCAGGGTTAACTGGAATTTTCCCCTATTATTGTATCTGTGCAGTGTGCCAGTGGACAGATGGTAGCAAGGTACAAAACATGTAGTGGACACAGATCAGCTGCAATGAGAAGGAACTTGGATATTTTTCCACTGTATCCAGATTCATGTCAAGAATTCAGGGACAAACCACAAGCTCTTGGAAAACTCAAGTATATTTATAATGATGTGTTAGTATATATGTATTAGTGCATTCCCATATTTATAAGTTAATTTTTTTAATGCACAGAAGGGGAAAGGATTTTACTTCAACAGCAGCTGTAATTGCCCATATTGAACAAGGAAGGTGACATGTGCAGGTGGTGAAATATATTTATACAATGCTGTGCACACATGAAGAAGAAAAGAAAAAGGGCCAATAATTACCAGAGATGAGCACAACAAAAGCCTGCACGATGTCCTGCAGGAGTCTTACTGTGGCCACAGGTTTTAATTCAGAAGCACTGTCGGGAAGGACAGTGCCTCATGATTTACAACATGTACAAAGTCATCAATAAGAGGCTTCCTCTGAAAACAACATCCACCAATTTCCTGATTCATCCAGTTAGGCACACAGTGATGGATACACTGAGAAAGCTTTGCTCTTAACTTTTTCACTAAAATGACCACAGGAATACCAAATGTCCAGAAAACAGCAAAAGTGGGTGTTTTTTTCAGTTGTCAAGGTCTGTACTGCAAAAAATCCTAAGTAGGGAACTGCATTTAATCCATTCTGAAAACTTGGTCAAATCATTGCTTTCTTAACCTGAACTAACAAGGAACTCATATTTTGAAATTCCATTGAATGTAAATCAGAACAATTAAAGTTAAAGCTATTATTATTAATAAATAAACTGAAATATTTAAAAAACAAACTGAAATATTTACTGTTTCTTCAACACCCTGGACTTCTAAAAAGAGGTAACAGAAAGGTGTTTACTGGTATTTGGGGTTTTTCCCCCCCTCTTCTGTCATTGCATTTTTCTTAAAACTGAGTTGTTTCTGTAATTTGAGATGCAAAAATGTAATTGTTTTAGGAAAATTATTAATAAAAGGTTCCTGATAGTTTTATAATGAATGAAGGGGAAAAATTAGACAAGATGTTTTTCAAACCAGAGTTTCAACCAATTAAATTAGTTCTGAGTACGTCATCATTAAAAAACCCTACTATTTTATCCTTGTAAATGCAGGAAAGTGGTGGAGTCACCACCCCTGGAAGGGTTCAATAAATGAGTGTAAGTGGCACTTCACAATATGGTTTAGTGAGCATGGTGGTGGTTGGTCAAAGGTTGGACTTGCTAATATTGGAGGTATTTTCCAACATTGATGACTCTATGATTGTATTCACTTAAGCGACATAATTGATTTTAGCAAGACAATCAGCACTGATTTAAAGACTTCAGCTGATGGAACACCCATCAAATTCCAGATGGTTAATTAGACTTGCAACTGAAAATTTGGTGAATTTGTTTCCAGTCTGCTTTATCTACCTCCAGTTTCCAAGTCACAGATCTTATTATATCATCCCTACGCTTAGAAATACACTCCTACTATCATAAGCCTTTTTCTCCGTTCTGGTAATTTTAGACAACAATTAGATCTCCTCTTACCCTTTTTTATATATATAAATAGTTAATTTTTAGTTTTGCAAAGATTTTCTTGTAAGCATGGACACTAGAAAGTCATTGTTTCAGCTCTTACCTCACATCTTACCTCACACGATGCACATCACTTAAGATGTTTCGCTGAAAACCTGATTTCAAAAATAAACGCTAAGAGATTTAACTTCAGGTTTTAACCCCCTACTTTTACAACAATATAGTCGTCCCTGGGTGCTGCAAGCAGGTAGCAGATCATATCTGACAGTGCAGAACATGAGGCCCTGAGGACACGGACCCCGGCACTCCCACCCTCTGCATTCTGAGTGTTCTCTGGCACTTTGCACAATGGCAGCTGACACCATTCCATGAGCTACATGTTCCCCTGGCCTGTTTTAACCTGTGGACTGTCAGGTACAGTAAGAGATTTTTTTTTTTTAAGATGTTTTCTTTGTCTGGAAGTAGTCAGTGCATCTGATAAAAAGATAATTTTTTTTGCATTCATAAAGGGCAGCCTAAAGACTATTAGAAAACATTTCAGTGATAAATACAGAGCTATCCAAACTGTAGGATGGTGCCCCTCACACTTGCATGGGTGGGGTGTGAGCCTTCACAGGTCTCTGATCTCACATGCACCTTCCCAAAACAAATCTCACAGGTTTGTGAAGGGCCTTCCTATTTAAACCAGTACCAGGCAAAACTTTCAAAGAGTATCTGCAAAGCAGAAATACATCTGCTGAACCAGAAGAAGAACTGATAAACAGAAAGTTTATCTCCAAAAGCACTGCCATAAATAGCAAAAAATCCTCTGGGGCCACTCTGTTTGGAGATGCCAGAAATGCTCAAGTTATAACTTTAAAATTGAGACCTAATAAGTGACTTTATTACAAAAGACTGTATTGTAATAAGTACACACAAGACACTGACCTACAAAACTACAGATACATTTTCTTTTATCACTTCCTAATTTCTACGTCCTTGGATTTCCAACCAAAGTCTTTTGCTAATGTAGCTCTTGAAGTATGAATTTTTGCACTGTTTGCCTATTGTACAAATAAATAAACTGCAGCTTGTCAGAACAACAGAACAGGTTTTACTGTGCTGTGTGGATATCAGGGAAGGCCTTTTTCAGTCAAACTGCTGGAAATGTAAGATGAATTCTTATTACCAAGTATGTTCTGAAAATACATAAATTACTGTTCCTTGGAATAAACCCCAAGTTTGTCTTCTTTAGAATGATGTATACAGGAACTACTAATAACAGCAGGTAACCCAACACTGGTTAACTGCCAGTTAGTGGCATTTAATTCAAAAAATTATTAATATGTTCCTTGGCATGGCATTCAGCAAAAAATAAAACAGACCCTAGTATGGTTTTCCCTTCTCTGAAGTCAAAATGGCAACAAGAAAACTCTGCTACGTTCTGTTTTAGTTGTATCCTAGCAGGTGTGAACCTTCCCATCTCATAAAATCACCTCAATATTTTGTCTAGCATTTATTGCAAAGAGGAAGAGAAATGCTGATTCCTTTCACAACATTCATGTTTCCCTGGCCCCTCCTGTGAAGAATTTGACCCCTCTTTAGATGGGATGCTCCAGTGTCAGAGGCAAAGGCCTTGGGAAAACTGCACCAGTGCTGCAGTACTGACCTTGCAAAGGAAGGCTTTGGCACCCAGATGATATAAAACAGACAAGAGAGCTCTACAAGTTATTTGGCTTTCAAATATTTCAAATTACAAGCCCAGAAGGAGGATTTCACTCCCTGGAGGCACTGACACTGTGTATTCACCCAGCAAGGAGTGCCTATCACAGCCAGTCTGGCCATTCTGTAAAGCATCAGCCTCTTCAGAAAACAACCAACCAAACAACAAACCCAACCAAACTAAAACCAACCTCCCAAAATGAACAACAGCCAAACAGAAAAGTAACTGGTGAAAGCAATTATCTCAACTTCAGCTAGAAACACTATGATCTATCTCAAGATTTGCAAGATCTTGCTGGCTGAAAAGAGTGAGAAGCCCAAAATTGCCAGGCAATAAAACAGCACGAGCAAAAAAGGGTCAACAAAATGAAAGGCAGAGCAGCTTATGCCTCTTCTGCAGAGATCTTCCTGATTCAATGATGTTGACAGGGCAAATAACTGCAACTCTAAGTGATACCACAGACACCACAGAAGTGATGAGGATTTTTGCAGGTAAGCGTCCTTTCAGTAAACTGAGCACTTAAGTTCAACAAGAGTTTTCCAGTGTCTAAATAATATAAAATTATTTAGTGTCATGCCCTATATCTGTGTCCCTAACAGTGGACAAGGCTGTCTGGGAAAGCTGTGAAGTCAACTCTTACTAAGCCTGGAGGGAAACTGGTATTTTTGTATTCCAAATTAATGTAATGATCATAGCTCATTAAAGGGATTATTTAAATTCTTTTCCTTTAGATGGCAATAGGACCATGTGACAAATATTCCACAAATAGGAATATATTAACGACTGCAAGGAAAACCAGCTCTGTTAAAATTTGCCTAAAATAAAGTCCCTCTCCCCAGTGTGTAGACAGGGGATGGTGGGAAATAAATTAACCAGGAGTTAGCTCCTTTCCTACTCCTTCCCTAGCTACTCAAATACCTAATCTGCTCCTATGTTGAAAAGCTTGGAAATATACAGAATTAATTTTTTAAGCACTCAGCAGAAGCCTTTTCTTCCTCAACTTGAAGAAGCAAACATGTCAAATGCTGTTTGGACTTTGATATTCCAAAAGGTAACACAGCATGCTACAGCTATGTTCATTGCCACCTTCCAATTCTTCCTGCTTTTTCATTTAGAGTGGTATTAACTGCCAAAATACGTTTCAAGCTTGAAGACAGGAAAACATCTTTTAAAATTAACAGTAAAATAGCCAGAGAAACAAAGTTGTTGCCTTGGTGAACCAGTAATTCACACAGAATCAGAGAATATATTGTCAGAGGTGTAAATACTACTTGAAGATAAGCTGGTAAACCAAGTTACCAACATACAGTCCCAAAAGCCTCCTGGCCTTTGTTCAATCAGCCAAATTATTGAGAAGACAGAGTCCTGAGAGACAGACTACAAAATAGCATGGAAGGGGGGATGAACAAGGAAGTTAACAGAAATAAAAGTATTATCTATAGGGAATCCTCCATCCAATTCCTAGAGACAAAAACAAATCAAAAAACTTCCTGAAACACAACAGCTACTAAATCAAAGCTCCTGTAGCAATATGGGTATTTTTAATATAGTAACTTGCTAAATTCCTTTTCCTACTAGGAGATCCCATTTTAGAGTCCCCAAGGCTCAGAATTTTCAACTCTTGTATTCCATCTCCCTCTGACCACAGCCACACTCAGCTTTCAGAGAGAGACAATCACAAGTGCAGATCCAGCACTGTAGAGCTGGACAGGATTTTCACTGGCAGCTCCCAAACCAAAGCAATCCCAGTGTCAGAGCAGGAGTACTCTGTGGAGCAGCATCTCTCCCCCTCTCTCTCCAGGAGCAGCAGTTTCTGGGGTACTGCCTCAACAGCTATTTGCTTCAGCACCTGAAAAAACAGCTCAGCTCATCAATCAAAAGCACGTTCTCAGACACCCACAGCAAAACCACCCCCAACACTGTAGGCAAAAAGTATGTGTACCACAAAAAAAATGAAATAATAATTTCTGACAGATGAGCATCTTTTTAGAAAAATAAGTCTGTTATCATTTAATTATTGGATTTGTACACCATCTTTAACTCCCCAGTTGCAGATTGCTGTATTACATGAGACAAAGTTCAGTAAATTCTGCCTCAAACCCCCAGCCTAAGATGTCACATTACAATATAATTCTTGGTTGAATAATAAAATTAATTTTAAAATTAACTGGATGACATACTAAGAAATAATTTATTTTCAAAGGTTTTGAAACCTATAGAAAAGGGCATGGTAATATATTCAATAACAAATTTACACTTCTTTATTCAAAGTATTTGTTTCCCACTCTTATGAATACATTTTACAGCTATTTTGGTAGGGCATCCTTTCAGAAAGCTACAGTACCAGGGTTTCCTTTCTTTAGTTTCTTTGATTTAGATATTTTTCCCTGGTATATCTGAATTCAATTCTCACTTAGCCTTAACTATCAGATTTCATTCTTCAATACACAGAATCTATACCAAAGTTGATTGCCTTTCAGAAAGGCATCCCATCAAACTCACAGCTCTTTCTAAAGTAAAAACACACCAACCAACTAGAAAACCTTACGTTTTCAGGACTTGAAATTCTTTCAGATTGTATAACCTGGCCTATTGAAAAAGATAAACTATTCCAGCCTAGTCTTAATGTGTCCACCCAAACCATGAAATATCTAAGAAATGCACACCATTAACTTTTTTTTATCTTGTCCTAAACAATCCTCTACATAATCTGTTTATTCTGTTATCTGGAGCACAATCCAAATTGGATATTACCTCTGCCATCTAATAGCTGTAGTCCATTCATGGGATTTCTGAATAGACAGAAGTATATATTCCTCAAGAAAGCTATATTCCATCATCTAACTCAAGCTCCTTTGGGCTTTCTAAAATGTAGAAAAGTGAAATACTGTTGACAAAATAATACATTCATCAGAACTATGATTTAAAAAAATAGTGCGAGACACAACATGCTGGAACTTTCAGCAACTACTGCTCCTCATACTCCAGCAGAAATGAAAGCTATGCCAGTGATTTAAGGCAAAAAGCAAGCTTTCATCCCCCCTAAACTGCAAGAATGTTTTTTGCTGTGCTACTTCTGTAACACCTGGGGACATGCCCGGAGCCTGTGTCCATCAGGACATGTCCACGGGCCTGCAGGGATGTGCTGCTGGGCTTTCTCACCCCTTCCCTTTCCTGACACACAGCTGCTGCTTCATTCTGGAGCCTTGCCCAAGAGAGGACACATACCTTTAGCTCTGGTTTGTGCCTGAATGACTGTGCAGTTATTGTACAGCTGTTGATAGGTATCATTAAAAAAACAACTGTATTAGTAACAGAAGTTTGAGAGAACTGGGACTGCTGAGCTTGTTTTGTGGCTTTGGAGAGGTGGGGGATGACAGATTTTGCTGACAGTTGCTCTTGGATAGCATTGAAACATGACACAAAAATGGTTCATGAAATGTATATTAATTTCTCCATGGCACTGGAAAATAACACTACTCTCTCCCCAAATTACACATGAAAGTAAAAGAACACTTCATGATATCTGCTTTCTGCAAAGCTCACAGAAATGGCTTCTAGCCCTCACTGTCTGGCCCAAAGCTTAATTCCACTGAGCTGCTGAGAATAAAGGAGAGTGATTAAAGGAATACAGTGTCCCTTCAAATACTATTTCTGCGGTACACTGGGAACAATATAATAGATTAGCATCCCTAATGTATTTTGGAACTCCAGTACGTGTCTGCAGCATACCCCAGCCCAGAAAGCTGGTTGACAGACTTCACTCTACATTTGTCTATAGTTGGAGGCCACTGGTTTCATATAAAGCTGCATTGATCTGATTTTAATACCTTCCAGCACAGAATGTGCTGGATCTGATCTCCAATGCTGAACTGCAGTAACAGGTTGAATATGCAATTGTGCTGAGCTGTCACGTAAAACTGAGTATATTAAAGACTATTTCCCCTTCCAAAACACAAGCATCAGTCTGTCAGCCTCTCCTCTGGACAGATGTAACAACTTTCTTTTATTTGTAGATGTTTTCTTGATTATGAAATCTGAAAGATTCACTATATATTGTAACTTCTACTTTACAATCCAGGCAATTAAGGGAACACATCAGTTAACACCAAAAATACCCATAATGAGCAATCTTTCTTTCCATAATTTCAACATTTTAGGGAGTATCAGCAATAACATATGTAATATTATAATTCTTATTAATCATGTTCTTCCTGATACAAAAAAAATTTTAAAAAAATCTTACTTTTATCAGACATTGTTCTGACTTTTACCTCAAATTCCCTTCTATAACATCCAGACTGATATGCCTAATAAACTGCTCCATCTCAAGATTTAATGGTTCCATTGTACAGCTTGGTTGATTTTTCAAGACTTCAATGGCTTTTATGCAGTGTCCCCTCAGACACAGCTGCAGCCCTTTAACCAACTTCCTTCCAAGACTGAGCAATGGTCATCACACAATAAACCTGTATGTCAAGACTTAGATTTCATAAACAAATTGGAAAAAAAAGATCACTTCACTTGGGAGAGTAACTTTTTAAATTAAAATAATCAAAACTAATAAATTGGTTTGGTTTCTCTGAACTGAGAGAATTCCAGTGGATTTTCAGTTCACTCAAAATGTCCCATTCATATTCTCTTACCTATTCACCCCACAAGCTTTATCTATTAATCCATTTTCATAGAACACACAGCACAGCTAAATGAAGTCCATAGCCAGCTCCACCTACAGCAGCCAGTTGTAAATGTCTAATTATAAGTGAAAAAAACCTTACTGCATTCCATATCTGCTTCATTTTTCTTTTTAATAAGGGAACTGCAACATACATACTTTCTGAAGCAAAATGAGTGAAAAGAGAATAAAGCAATTTGAGAAGGTCTCAAGACAGAAAGAAGTGCCATTAATTTCAGTAGGAGGGAGAGGTTCAAGGAGATGACAGTAATGTAAGTAGGGACAGGGTGAAGCTCTTGGGTTCCAGTCCAAATCTTTCAAACCCAATGCTCTAAATGAGAGTCCAAACTCTAAATTTAGATGTCTAAAATTAAAATGGCCTAAGGGTTCAACAATTTGTATTTTCCAGTTTTATTGAAGAAACTGTACAGTTACTTGTGTGAAAAAAACCCAACTCACAAAATGTTTACATACAGAGCCCACGTCCCAAGTTTAAGGGCACAGGTTTAACATATAATCACTTGCTGTATTCTCTGCATCCACTTTCCTTGAAGTTAAAAGTGTTGCCTCAGACACAATGGTCTTTTCGCTCATAGTATTCTCAAAATCAAAACCCTTCTTCCAGAAATATCAGGGCATGTGAATTCAGGCTAATCAAGATTCTTCACTTGCCATGGGCAGTAATACAACTGATTACCACATGTATCAAGCAGCTGTTCCCTTCAGTTTTTATAAATTTGGCAATTATCCTCTATACACTCCCTTACTCCCCAGTTAAATGATCTATCAAGGGAAGAAGAAGGTACAATTCAGAATCTGAGAGTTAATCTCCAAATATTGAGTAAACCACAGCTGAGAATGATTGGAAGTTGTAGAGTCACGCTGCTGGAAAGATGCAAAGGCAGGTTAATAGGACGTGGACATTTACAAAACATCCAGTTCCAAGGAGTTGAAAAGCATTTGATTTTAAAGAGAACCACAAAATACATACATTTTCTTGCCTTTCCTGTGCAGGAAGAAACAGCTTCAGAGACAGACTAGAAAGATGACACCCATGACTGGATACAAAATCTACTGGGGACTTAATTTCCTTTCTTTCAGTGCTACACACATCAAAACACAACCCACTGGCTCATTGTGTGGTATACCTGCTTTTAGATGTGGAGCTATTACAGATCCTGGCTACAGCACCTGACTCCAACTCCAGCTGAGGAGAGACGAGCTGTTAGTGTTCCATGTCTGCACTTCAGCACCTGATCTATCAGTCAGGATGGTGATTACCATAATATCATTCTGCAAATACTCTTCATAGGGAAGGAAACTTTTTAATAAGAGATCTGAGATGATAAGCCAATAACCACATGGCCACTCAGCAGGAACCTAATTTCCCTTTCAGTGCCAGGTTTGCAACAAGAAACGTCACAGTTTTGGACGGAACATTTGCTGTTTTGTAGGAACAGAGACTGGGACAGTCACCTTTTGCAACTCTGAGGTTATTTTCATCCCAGGTCATACACGAACAAAATAATGAGGTGGGGTTTTAGTCAGTTCCACTGCAAATCCTTGCTGCTAATGATCTTTACATTAAACAACATGTGTAAGAAAAAATTGAAACAAGAAAGTGCCTAAAAAACCCCACCCATGGTACAACATTAGAACGAACCCAAATGCAAAGAAAACCCATACTGAAGAGCATAAAAAAAAAAAAAAGCCCTGCATCATTCACTCCCTAAAAACCTTATTGCCTCCCAAACCTTCTCCCTCAGGAAGTCAGCATGGCCAAAGCTTCACTACACTACATTCCCTCTGCATTCCTAGGACAGACAGCTGGAAGAGAAAGGAAGGCCCTATGGAAAAAGCTTACACTGAACACCAGAGACAGCAGCTATCCTGTTCTGGGTGTACCTGCACACACAGACATTTATAAGCATGTGCATATACACACATATGTATATGTATCTATTCTATCCTAACAGCTCATAAACCCCTGTCTCTGCCACTTATACAGGGAAGCCTTATCTGGAATATGTTTTATCTTTGCATAAAGGGTGATATTTTACTTCTCTATTTGTTGCTGACCCCTTTTCTGCAATTTATTAAATTAAAAATAAAAAAAATATTAGGACATATCTTTTGGTTCTGCCATGGAAGTAGAGCAAACTCCCCGAGATTTACTTCATGAATTTCCTTCCAAATCGAACTGCAGAAGTGCTTTTGATCAGAACTGTGCCAAGCACACATTTTGCTACCATTCCTTTGGTTTCAGTCAGCAGCACAGTTCTTGAGGCTGGCTGAAATGTTCTCAATAAAATCTGATACTCAGCAGCAGAAAGGATGTTAAACCAACAGAAGAACCAATCACACTTGTATTGTTTTCTCTTGGGAACACTGGATGTGCAGATAACCCACTGATGCAAAGAGAGCAGCAGGACTAGAAACTACAGAAACAGTGCAAGAGCAAGAGATGGGTATCTGCTCCTTGAAGGGCCTATGGCATGAGAAAGTTAAGAAGTTTCCTTATCTCTGAAACTAAATATTATTAACTATTATAACTAAACATATTCTAAATGCTTTCTCCTCAACATATCCTGAACCAGATACAACAACAAGAGAAAACACTGTTGCTTCTACAGTGCAATCCAAGAAAGTCCATTAACATTTCTTTCAAATGTACAAATGTTTTAATAATTGAAAAAAGTTTCAGAATGCTAACAGTGAGATGTACAAGTGATGCTTTTGGATGCTGAACCCCCCAAATGCCTTCTGTTCCTGAGGTCAGTTCCCTCAAGCCAGCTACAGATAACACTCCTGACTCTGAGGAGTGAGGGGAAACTTGGCCCTTCCCCAGTCCAGCAAAGGGACACCCTCACATGAAACATGTAGGAAGCACCAAAGCAAAGGTCATCATCAAAAGTCAGATGAAAAGTTGACATAAAAATAACAAAAATGCACAGTAAGAACAAAGACATTTTCTTGCTACTATTAGGTCACCTTCATGTTTTAAAGACTTACCTGTATGTTTCTATGCACACAGTCAACAGGGGAGTTTTTTGTATCCTTAAAGAACTGTAAATCAACCTGAAATCCATCAGGTCAAGTTGTGCAGCATATGAAAGTTTTCACATTATGTAAGGCCTCCACACAGAGTAAACCTTGAGATCATCACACAACATGTAAACTGACAGTCATATGCTGTCCCTCCTGTTTTAGCACCAATCCACCTTTAGATTCCTTTCCTACCAAGTAAACTTAGAAATCCTGTATGAAAGTGTTGCTGCAAAGGGCAGATATTCGTGGTAATCAAGATCAGAGACTATGGCAAGGAGAAGGAAGGTTTCCCTAAGGGCACCAAACACAGGTTTTGGCAAAAGTACATTAGTTGCTGCCACAGTGGAAAGAACAGCTTCAACTGCAAATGACACCAGGCAGCAGAGAACTGGGGGGTGGGGGTGAGTCTGGGGCTCACAATTCTGAACTCTCAGGCAGCAGACTGGGGCATCCTCTCTGGCAGATCTAGAGGCTGCTTGTAAGCTTTGGTGACATTTGGACTGAACAGGGGGACACATTCTGAATCCTCCTCTGAGCACAGAGACAGAACTCACAGTTAAAAGGCTGCTCTCATGCCGTGTTTCTGCACAGACTGTTTTGACTGGGAAAAGCAGGAGTTTGAGTGTTGAAAATAAGGGTTCCCTCAAAGCAGTAGCAGTCTCAGAATGAAGAAAGGGCCAGGACAGAAGGCACCAAGGATCATGACTGGAGAACAGGCTCTGGCACCAAGGGAAAATCCTAGAGATCAGAGACAGAGACAAATGAATGCCTGGGGATGCCCAGGAACCCTGGCCAGTGTTTTCCAAGACTGGTAACTACAACGAAGGGCACAACACTGGTCAACACAACTTTGCTCCCAACCTTCCCAAACTAACATGGATCAACCTGCTGGGAAGGGAATTCAAGACCCATGGAATGTCGTGCTGGCAGCAGAGCAGGTGAGTGATGTGCAAAATGGAATAAGTGTGATAAAAGCCCAACTCTTGTTAGTTCCTAAATAAAGCCACTCCACACTGGGCTGAGCTCTGTCTCACCTTTGACAGTAGGAATACTCAGTCTCCTGTTAGTTCTCCTCAGCATGCTGTGGCCTACCTTACAAAGAGTACTATCTATTTAAAGAAGTTTAAGCACATTTTATTCACCATTTATGAGACAAAAACATAGAAAGTAAGGAAAAAAAAAACCCCACAAACAAAAAACCACCAAACCAAAGCAACAAACAAAAAAAAAAAACAAAACCCAAACTCCCCCAAACCAGAAAACATTTACACAATTCAGCTTTATAACTGCAAGTGTCAAACTGAAGTTTTGTACTTACAAAAGTATTTTGGTAGAAAATGGAAAACACTCTCTGTCAAAAGAAAAATTAATTTCATACTCCCAGTTGATGCTTCCTCACAGAAAAACACAGCCTACCAAATTAAAAAATTAAACACTAACCCAAAACTGAAGTTCACAATTAATAATAAAAAAGTCATGAATCCACAGAAGGGTATCAAAGAACTAATTTTTATTTCACAATTTCCATTTCATGTATCATGAAAGGGAGCAGGCAGAAGTATAAAAGCTTGAACAAAGAAAGAGCATCTTAGTCTCCTGGAAGTTCATTTTATGCTGTAACTGGTGAAAAGCCTCTTTAAAAAGGTTATAAATACCATATTAATTTCATTAGGAAAGCTCCCATAATATTAATTTCATTTCTGGCACTGTTATTGCATCTTTTCAGATACACAAAATCTTAGGACGTAATTTCATTAACAGTAAAGATCTGAGAAAGGCAACTAAAATATTTTAAACATATTGGTAATTCAGCTGGAAAGCATGCAAGTTTATTAGTATACTACTGTTCTCTTCCAGTTACCACCACACTGACACACAAGAGCCAGCAGGTTCTGCTACTGAAGTTCTGCTGCCCTCAAGGCCTCTGTATCTGCAGAGACTGCCTGAAGAGCTCTCAAAAGATTAATGACCTACTCTTTATTTAAGGCAGATCCTCATCCTCAGTGATCACAGCTCTGCAGCTAAGCATGAAATTTAACAACTGTCTTGGCTTATGCTGTGAACAAAGAAAACTTCTCCCCCTCAAACACTTGCTACACTGGACTATTCCAGACATATAAAACACTGTAAGTGCCAGGTTGTACAATGGCATTGGCAGCCTCTCCATCCTGGCCCTGATTCTCTAACCTGACTTACACACACAGCCCTCTGAAGTTACCTACAGTCTCAGCAGAAGTCACCAGCAGCTTTCTATCAGAGGATAAATAAATAAAATTTATTAAATGCAGACAGAAAGCAAATTCTATGTGAGTAAGAATGTATATACATTTCACACTCTATGACCACAAATACAGAACATTTATTTTGTATGTTTTAAGTCATGACAATTCTAAAACCTGCATACCCTTACTGCTTAACTGAGGCACCAGCTTAGCTATCATATGAAAGCAAATTCTTCTCTCTTAGTCACATTTTAAACCCAGGTGTTCATTCAACTGCACTTTCAGTCACAAGAAAGGTAATAAAAAGGCACAACCTGTGTGACCAAAGCTGCTACTTTTTATGGATTCATGATATTCATCTAATGAATTAAGAATCTAAATCAGTAGTGGGTGTCTTTCTGGAAAGGATGCTATAGTTCAACAAGACCTACAGATTTTCAAGAAGAAATTCCACCACCAAGTTCTACAGCTTGAGTGGTATCAGGACATCAGACCATAAAACCTCATCAACGTCCCACCCACCTCAGAAATCTAATGAGTCCCATCCCAGGCACCTCTCCATCAAAATACTAAATCCCCACTGCAGACCACAGCAGATGCAAACTCTCTGAAGAATTTACCCATTAATACACAGAAATCACACTATGGAATAAAAAAAGGTAACTTGGAAGCCCTACTCCCCTGAACACTGAGGCAAATTTTGTTAGTAGTAGTACGTTTGCCCATTCCTTGGGTGGTTTCATTTGGGATTGTTCTTAAGAGGTACTGCAAATAGATTTTTTAGAAACTTTGTTTCATGACTGATCATTATTCACAAAGCAGTATAAACCCTATGGTTGGCAAGCATGGAATTGATAAGACAACCTGCATTTAGAGCAGTTCTACAACACCCCAGGATCACAGAACGGGTGAAGCTGGGAGGGAACACTGGAGGTGCTGTATCTGCCACTTCAGCAACTGCAGGTTCAGTTTTAAGGGTCAGGAAAGTGCTCCTTTTTGTAAAGTACAGACAAGGGCTTGGGACTAATATGCAGCTCTACTTTTTCAGATACAGAATCAGTGTTTTGAATTGGGGTTTTACAGCTTGGCTACTAATGAAGTTACAACTTTATCTGGAATTTTAATCATCAGGACAAGAATAAACTTTAAAAAAATACTTTGTATGACCTAGAAGCCTAAGTCCCATTAAAAGAAGTTATGTGATCACTTAAGGACCTGTAGTCAGCTTTTCAAGTGAGGCAAGGAGCATTGAAGACTTTTAAAACAATTTTCTCTGCACAGGCATAAAATAATTCACTTTAGTCTCTTTGTCTCAAAAAAAAAATAAAAATCTCAACTATTAACATGAAAAACTAAAATGTTGTGTTGCAAAACACCAACCAAAGATCTAACCTAGGCACTGGATCTCAGAGCTACAGTCTGCTTTCTGCTACGCTTGGTCAACTGTATCAAATGCTGTGCTGTTTACATACCTAGAAAAAGGTATTCCAGAAGATCACATTGTTTGGTTTGTGAATGACTAGTAATGCATCTAAACAAAATGTGCTTATTCTTAACCATAACATGTTTCCTGTAACACTGTGAAATCCTCTGCTAACTTTTCCTGTAAATACAACAGCCCCTCCTGTCTTATTTAACATGCATTATATGCAGTGACCCAATTTAACAGTGCAAGGCTTGAAGAAGAGCTGTGAGATCCACAAATATGTAACACCACTACATTCCAGCCAAGCAGTGGGAACGTGAAGAAGCAACACAGAAGGAGCACTGCATATTATTAGCAGCTCTCTCTATGCAGATATTTTATTAAGTAGGCAATAAGCTTTTTCCTACCTGGCTGCTTAGGAACTTCTAAAAATTAAACCAAAATAAACCACAAAAGAAAAAAAAGCACTCAACTTTCCTGGCAACCAACTGTAGAATTAGCTACTTCTCTACTCCCAGATCATTTTACGAGGCTTAAAGGTATCTACGGGCTTTCAGTAAATATTTTCACAATTTGACAATGGTCTCTGTAAATCTTCAGCTACATTTTCAGCAACCTCATCTTTCAAAAACACCGATAGCCCCTTGTAACTACACACACAGTTTCATATAAACAGCTACTATGTTTCCTCTGCTTTGTAACTTCAGCTGGAAGATCAAACAAAGGTCACATTTTGCATAAACACCTGTACAGACACCCGAGTTCCGCTCTGGCGTTTTCACCTTCACAGCACTTGCAGAACCGTTGTCTGCAGTGCTCGTTATCTCCAGTGATAATTATCACCAGGTTAAGTCTATCATGGTATGGTGATAAAAACAAGTTAACCACAAGCTACCATAATTAGACTTTCATTTATTAGAGGTTTTGCATCCAGTTCTCGGGATTTTACTGTTCAGCACTGAATAGTTATAAATTATCTCCTCTCAAGACCATGAAGTCCATACTGGTGAGGTTACAGGTTTCATGGAAATCTAGTCTTTTTTTTCTTCCTCTCCCTAAACATAACATATTTTCCATAGCTGCATCCAAGAAAGATATAGCCTGAAGACAAAATATCACCAGAAATCACACCTATATGGCAAACTATTTTATACAGTTACATTTTGCCCCACTTTAAAAATGAATATACTGACATGGCATCATTTCAAGCAGCTCAAAATAGATTTTTTTTTTTCCCATAGATATTAGTCATAAGACTCGTTTTAAAACATCTGGGATTTAATCTGAAACTCTCTGACAGCAAAAGACTGTTTTGTGGGTATGAACAGAGTAACAGTGAACTAAATGTAGGAACAGTGAACTTGGCCATCCACTCTTTCAGCATTTCAGCTCAAAATGTATTTTCCTGCCACAGCGATTCCCTCTGAGCTAATCTTCTGCCAAAGATGCTCAGAATTCCACAATTCAAAGGCTATTTTCTGTCATTATTTTACTGGGAGAGAAGGCCCATGTCAATGGTCTGGAGGAGGTGGATTGATTTGGTATGTTGAAAGTTCCAGTTCCCAAGGGCCATGGCAGCATGAACCTCCATGAATTTGTTACAGAATCATCTTCTCCTCTATTGATAAGTCTCAAACTCATAGAAGAAAAAAACATACATATACATGTTATTGTAACTTCCGTAAGATAATAATTGCGGTAAAACCAGTCATAGAACTATTTCTGCCCAAAATGCACAATGAAATTATGTGCTCTTCCAACCTTTTCCTCACAAAATAAAGCAACTTTTTATATAAACTTCATTATGAAATCCAAAGATGGATATTTAATATATTGCTTTGACAACCAAAAGGCTTCAGAGATATCTTCTCTCATGAGTACATATCCCTCTATTTATACTGGATAGGAAAACATTGTATATTAAATATGAGAGGTACATGAAATGACACCTAACAACTGAACAGCTCTTGATGGAACAGTTTCTCCCATTTTCATGTTAAGCATATTTTAGGAGACAGAATTGGAGGAAGGGAAATTACAATGGCTCTGTTTCTCAAATTCTGTATCAAAGAAGGTCAAGAGGTTACCAGCTAGATGTAACTATCTCACCAACTCCAGGTAGTCACAGCTGAGCTGCTCAGGCATGACTACTCCTCTCTGGTTTACACTTCCATGCTAATCAAGGAATACACTTTACCAGTGCAACGTTTTGTGCTCAGCAGAGCTCATCTCAAACACCTGATCTGCATTAGCAGCAAGGGAGAGCAGCCCCAGTAGCAACATCTCCATGGATGCACATCCAGCAGGGTCTCCAGGATGACCACACATCGCATCATCCTTTTGTGGTCAGAGTGCTACAGGCTCCACATAAGCAACACACCATCCTAGGGAGGTGCACGTGCCAGGAAATCAGTACTACAGGCTTGCTTTAAAGAAGATTCCCTCATGTGCAGCAAGTAATTAACAGTTTGTAGCATGTGTTTATAATCATAAACAAAGCCAGTTGGACCCCATTGCAAAATTCTCATTAATTCTCCCAGTCACAAGTTCTGAGATTTAATTTGCAACCTACTGGAAGCCACTGTTTGACCCATCCTCCTATGCCAGTTACACGGATTTTGCATTTGAAGGGTAAAGGAACTGAGAAAAGTATTTGGGATGGATTAAGTGATGGAGAAGAGTTATTCCCCATCACAAAGATGATGTAGCCCAGAGAGAGACAACACAGCGATTTCGTTACAAACAGAATCTAGACTTTATGATGCCACTCTTTCTCCTGCACATGCTTTTATCTATCAATGTCAGAAGAAGTTTTCATCAATGCAATTTATAAAAATGTAAACTGTGTTGCCCAGGAGAGATTACAGACCTCTACAAACCTTATTCCTTCTTCAAGAGAACCTTCATGTAAGATGTTTCTTCACAGCCTTTAGTTCCCTCCTATTCTTGCCAAGAAAATGCATCCTTTTATTAAACCTGATTAAGTTCTGCTTTGACAATCTACAGTCTGACTATACACTAATGAATATATTTCTTGGTATTGCCTACCCCAAACTGTTTACAGTCCTTATCTACTCAGCATCCTCAGACTGGAATGTTAGAGCAGAGAGATACAGGTATGATTATAGACAGAAAATCAGTAAAGCACTTCTGTGTGCCTCTCAGGAGAGGAAGATTTATAATGTGAAAACAACTTTTCCTTCCCACAGTTTTATTTCAAGCCTTTTTTTTATGATTATTGAAAAACCAAACATGAAACACCGAAATTGATACAAAGCACATCAGCTGTTGCAATATCTCATTTAAATTCTGAATTTTCAGATTAACCTCATAATCCCTGAATTTAATCCTTAGCTTCTAAATGCTCAGACATTACCAATACTCAGGGTTAATGAAAAACCATACTACTTTTCAATGGCAATTTCTTAACAGCAAACAGCCTCAATTTAGTAAAGTGCAAACACTGTATCAACCTGACTTTATTTAACATTATCCTTCTGACCTTCTATGCGAGGCTACTCCATTATCTGTTGCTTCTGTAAATTTGTGCTGAAGGGAAGTTTGTCTCCAGCTCTTATTCACCTGCACCTGCCGAACTGAGGTTACCACACTCCCTGTATCTTTCCCACATGTGAACTTTATGTAAGCCTTGTGTGTTCTGGTATTCTCTCTGTTTTCAGAAATGTGCCTTCCCTTTATACTCTGCCTTTCCTTGTACTCTTCTAGAGACAAAGATGTAAAGAGTTATTTAGAGAGACATGGAGGTGATTTCATTGCCTCACACTTAATTATAGTTTGCTAAATCAAGACTTTCTTTGCACTAAAACAATGTCTTCCCATTACCACAGTGTTATTTAATACACCTGTATGTCCTCTTCTCTGGAATCGACAATGAAACAGCTCAAGACTTAGAGCTCCTGGGATGTTTAATATTCTCAGGTAAGAGCCGGGCAGGTTTCTGTTAAGGGCTGGCACATCTGAGACTAAGAGTTCCTGACACATCCATCTGCAGGGCTTTGTGTTTGCTCTGGGTTCTGTTCTCAGATAAGGACGTTACTCTCATTAGAGAAAATGTGCTGTCATATCTGTATCTGAGTGATAGCCTGATAGTCTGTGTTTACTTCTACTATCTGCTGCTTAGTCCAGGGTCAATCCAACTAATAAACTCAGGTTTACCACCATTAAACAATAGTCCTTTACACAGATCTCAGGGCTAACAGGAAAACTATTTAACAGAGGATAAAAGCTCCTTTGCACTACCTCAGAAACTTTAAAGGCAATGTCAGTGTTTGCACAGAAATTTAATGAGCATATACCTAGACAGATATATCCAGATATATTTGGGTTCACTCCCTCATGTCCTTGCTTAGCAGTTTCCAGTGGGGTGTAAATACCCTACAGAGTCACCAACCAGTAATAGAGAAATGACTCATTGCAGCCAAGACACACAGCAATCCAAGTGAGGGACTGTCTTGCACTTTTGGTTCTTGTTGAACAGACCTCAAGAGACAGGAAGAGCTAAGCCAGTACAGATATTACTGCTCTATGATCTTCTTTGGCATTCTTGGACTCATTATTTGTGCAGTTCAAGACAGACAAAACCCTTTGCGATGTCAGGCTCCCAAATTCAGGTTCTTTCATTATTTGCTGTGTCTGTGTAGACCCTGGCTGTGGGACACAGTCAAAGCCTTTCTTTGCTGGAATGCTTTTGAAGGAAATTATACTTACAGCACTATTTAGAAAGTAAGTGCAGTTAGAAGAGAGTAAAGTGACTTAACAACAAACATCAATGCTGTAAGAAAGGTCTCTGCTCCAGTGCCCTTGAGACCAGAAGTCGTCCACGCATTTAATGTTTTGGCAGCACCAACACAATCCCCTCAGCCTGGTCTGCTGGGTAATATGGAGCAAAGGAATTTGTTCCAGATTTTTTTCAATTGGGAATATAACATCAGCAGAGTTTCATTCCCGCTAAGGTGCTGAAACATAAATAGAGAAGAATTTTTTCATTCAGATTTGCTAATAGGCAATGATTATTTCCCCAGTTTCTATGGCACTATCACCAGGGCAGTTTGCCATTTCGATCAAAGGCATTGGAACATGTTTCTGATACCAGCCCAGTTGTCCATCTCCTGGCCACAAACAGCAGTACCCACTGTGTAAACTTCCCTATGACACAGGCCAAAATGTCAGCAGACATCAGGATTAGAAACGTGATATTTCAAGTATTTGATTAAAGAACAAGTTTTCAGTGTTCCTTACTCTAATTCTGAAAACAATGGTGGAAATACAACCATTGTGACCAAAATGAGAATCAAAATTCTTTCACAGCTTGCTCAGTTTCTAAATGGGTTTTGCCTCTTCTTTGATTAACTACTCAATGGAAATGATCACTCAGCAGATCCTGAGAGAATGTGCAAGTGAAAAAAAAGTCACTGTGGAGAACTGAGCATCTGCAAAACACTTGACAGGTAAAAATAGCTACTTTACCCCTTGGACAAAAAAAGCCCCATACTTTGTTTTCCGTACAGGCCACACTGAAACATCGCATACAGGACTGAAATCATGATCACAGAGCACCGTAACTCAGTGTTCTGAACAATGACATTTTCAACATACAACGGGAAGCATTCCAATTTTACTAAATTTACCATGAAGTATTTGCAGATATGCTTGCTCTAAAAAAGAAAACCCTGTGAGTGTTGAAAAAAATATTTCCAAAGATAGCAATCCTTCACGTCTTCTATAAAATACATTTTCAAACTTAGACCAGTGTATTTCAAATGGCTGAGATATTCTAAAATAATACATGAGTTTATAAACTCTTTTAATAAAAGCTAATAAGCAAGTTGACAATTTCTCTATTTCAAGCCTAAAGCTTTTCCAAAGGTCCATCCAAGAGATATTAAATAAATACAGATAATGTCAGTAATATTCTGCAGTAAAACACTAGTGACTAAAAATCACTGTTATAACAGTATCCTGAAGCAGACAGCACTGACTTCAAGGTGGAGAACAACAAGAAACTTAAGTAAACTGAGAATGAGACTTGAAATAGATCACAACTATCTTTCTCTTTTTAAACTACTTAAAATCAGAAATACTCGGAAGTTATGACAGAAGCAGTTATGTTGGGAAACAACATGAAAACAGAACTGTAACGCAAGTTTTTCCTATCTTCCTATCCTCCATACTTGTTAGATTAACAATTTTTCCTCCCTGGGTCAGTAGTCGGGGAAGGAAACTAAACAGAGGCTAGAAAATATCTGACAGTGAAACAGTTGTACAGGTACATTTAGATGTATATACTAACCTGCATTCAAAAGAAAACCCATCAGTTACCACCAAGGATTTGAGGACACTTCTGCCATCTTATCTGGGGACACCTGACTTCTCAGCTTTGTGCCATGCTTTGTCTTAGGAAATCAATGACACAGAAGTGCAGGAAGATGCATATAACACCTGTGCAACATCTGTATCACACCTCAATGGGTAAAATTCTCCTCTTGCATAAGACTCCACTGCTGAATTTTCAGACCATCTAAGCAGTCAGGTTAATATCTGCCAACTTTTTCATTAGGGCAACCTGATTCATTTGTTCAGAAGATCCACATACCCTTTAGCTCTCTGCTTTTGTCTAAACATCTCTGAGTGCATTTGCATGCCTGTGCAGTGCATATCAATGACAAATGAACCAGTAGAATACAAAATCTTCAAAAACAACAACAACAACAAAGCCTTTTCTGCTTTCAGTCCTCAATTTAATAACAGCTGCACTTGATATTTTAAGCTTGCCAACTGCTTAATTAAAAGTTTATGTTTAATTTTTGCTTAATATGAATCCCAAGATATCCTATGAAATTCAAGTCAAAAGGAGATTCAGATTTCATTATGTTTTTGGAATGCAGAATATATTAAACAGAAAGAGACTTCATTAAACACTGCAAGATATGAGGTCTAGATTGTCTGGAAACAAACATTCTGACAGTTCCCTTAGTCCTTTCCTTCTCTCCACTCCAACCCTCTCTCCCATACATAACTATGTGGGAATGCCTTGCCACTGTTCTCCTCCTGTCAAGACCACAGAAGTTTGCTATGCCCAAAGGCAAGAATAAGCTAAATAACAATATGTAACAGCCAGATGATACACACACTTTTTAAAGTTCATATGTCTATGCACTATATAACAAATTTAATGAAAGACCCCATTTCTTCCCTGAAATAACATAGATACGACACCAGTAAACTCATACAAAACTCTAAGTGACCCAAAACCACCACAAGGATTATATTCAAAACATACAGTTTTAATTTAAATTAGATGTTCTATATACAGTACTTTGGCTGATTAAACCAGAGTCTCTAATTTTTTAATAAGTAACATAAAGGGCAGCTATAGCAACAATTAGCACAGTGGTTGCACTGGTAGCATCAAAGTCAGTGTTCACAGCCTGCATGTACTCAGCTCTATAAAATTCCTTACCTGGAGTCCCCTTCACTCAGTGGCCTTTTTGCTGAGTCTGCCAGCATGACAATAAGGGGGATGTCCTGGGGACAAGAAAAGGTGCAGAGGGAGGCTTGCCAGGGGAGGACCTTCCTACCTGCTCATCCCACGCTTACTTGGAGTCTGTAACATCCAGCCACCACCACCACCACTATTTGAATTTGTATTGATGAGCCAAGACTAAAATCTTCTAGAATCCATTTGCAGAAAAAGAGCTTTTTCAAAAATAGATACACTGTGATTAAGCAAACGATCAGTTGTTTTTGCCTTATACATACACCAAAAGGAGTCTATTAGACCTGAGCCCTACCCAGCTTCATTCTCTTAACTGTTGTTGTATTGTACATGAATTAAGCTGGCCTAAAGATGACTGAGTTTCTTGTAAAAGTGCAGCCACAAAACCATAGTATCACAAGAGAACAGGATCACAAAAGCGTCATTTCTCCCCCTGTCACACGGTGATTACGGCTGTGTGGGCATGCACAGCCCACACTGGTTCTGTGCTCCACACCACCCTCAGTGTTACAGCCTAGGCAAATGCAGGCTTGGAATAGAAAGTTTCCCAGAGGATGGCAGGCACTGACATTCATCCATATTCCAGATTCAACTGGGAAAAGCCCAGCTTGCCCCTGTGTGAGCAGCACAGTCACACCGTGAAAAATCTGGCCTCCATCCATAGAAAGGAGACCATTTAGTCAATTCACACCAACAGCAGAAAACGGAGCCAGATCCAGCCTCAACAGCTAACACACTCCTATTTTAATAACAGATTGTAAATAACAACACTTTTCCTACCAACAGCAGTTTCAATTCCAGAAGCTTAATATACTTTACTTTAAATCTGTGCCATAGCAACCTTTAATAAAGTCAATGTCATCTGTAAGGACTGAGTTAAATTAAATGTGGGCCAAATTTATCAGACATTAGTTTCCATTGGATACAGAGCTCAGAACACACTGTGTGTCACCCTAGATGTGATATGACTTGTATATGTTTGCACCCAGCAACGTATTTTAAACCAGTCCATTCCAAAACACTTGCCCTGATCATTACTTTCAAGTATTTGTCTGAGACTCTGAAGGTCAAATGAAAAGTGTGAAAGGTTTCTTTCTGCTCACATTAAATTTATATCTATATGCTAGAAATTACAGCACCATTCAGGCCTAGGGAGAGAAGCCTTGAGTTTATTACAATATGCCAGTGTTACATTATAGCAGGTCAGTTTAAAGGTGCAACCAAGGGACAGCAGAAGAGGCCATTCCCTCCTGCTGCCAGAGCTGTGAGTGCCCAGTAACCATCACTGTGTGTGTGTGACAATGACACTGCCCAGCGATGGGGAACTTACTGTGACACAACGACACCAAAAGTAGTCAACAATTTATCCTTTTATTTTCAGCACTGGCTCACAGGGGGCTCTGCATCTTTATGTCAGATAGGTATTAAACAAGCTTAGAACAGACATATTCCTACAACCTCCAGGGTAAGCGTAGGGGTAGGGAGCTTTTTAAATTTAGATTATGTAAGGTCGTGTGCCTCACTGCATTATGTTTTATATGGACATTATATCTCACTGCACCCTGTGAACTTCAAATGATCGCTAATCACACAAATCCAGACCGATACTCTTTTGTAGTTCTTTCAGAAAGAGACCAAATATTATATGCACATCTAACAGTTATTGAAATGAGGTCAATCCCCCGAATGTCCGGACATGGTCCAAGAAACACAGAAGGACATCCCACCTGCCCAAATCGGCCTCTTGCCCGAGCAGCCCCGAAGCACCCGGCCAGGAACAGGCTCCTTGAGCAGGATAACGCCGCAAATGCAGGAGCGAAGCTCCGGCGAGAGTCTGCAATGCAGAAACCCTTCCCGGAGCTCATCAATGAGCTGGGGGAGACGGGGCGGGGGCAGAGCCGGCGGAGCTCCCGCATCCCCGGCCCGCACACCCGAGCACGGGGCGGGAGGCGTTTCCGAACGCCCGGCTCTGCCCTGCCCGGCTCGGCCGAGGGCTTTGCCCTCCGGGTGTCCGAGCTCCACAGCGGGCGCTCCCGCAGCCGGGGAGCCCCGGGCAAGGGTACGGCCGGGCCCACCTGTGCCACCTGCCTAGGGGACACGGCCCGGCCCCCGGCGCGGCCCGGCGGGCGAGGAGGAGGGAGAACAGCCCTTACCTGCTCCCGCTGCTCCTCCCGCAAGCCCTCACTAACCGAGCTCCATCTTCCTCCGGCCGGGAGGGGGGAAGGGGGAGCCAGCCCGGCG
>VYXB01006973.1:56737-98625 GCA_013397135.1 Pachyramphus minor
GGGGCCGCCCCCGGGCCGCGCCCGCCGGCAGCACGGGGCGAGGGGCGAGCGCGGCCGGGATGGGCTCCGGGACGGGCTCCGGGAAGGGCTCCGGGACAGCCCCGCAGCCGCCACCGCACCACGAGCGCTGCCCCGGCCCAGGATGGTCGAGCGCGAGATGGGAAGCGCTTCCTCTCTGTATCCATCGTTGTTCTGGAAAGGACCGTGCCCAGTTTCACCCATTGCAAAAAGGGTCCGTTATTCCTAAATTACTGCTTTTCACGTGCCTCCTAGTTGGACATTTCCTTTTACCTGCTCGACAGAAGTCAGTAAAGTCTATTCCAGGCTACTCCTGTAACTTCTCAAATAGCCCGATTCCAGCTACTTCAGTGCACACCTAGGTGTTTTCTATCTCATCCTCTTGAAACTACCTTCCCCACACCAAAGCAGTCTTTCACTTCCACTCTTCCAATAATATCAGAATTGAAAAGGAAAGGGATTAAGGAATACGCCTCTAGAACTGAGTATTCCCCTTTTCCATTCACTATGACGAAAATAGAAACATCCCCGACCAAGAACTAAGCAAAATATGTGAATAGAAGGAAAAGAACTCACAGGTGCAGGAGTACCTGTTCAAGAAAGGCCTCCTTATCTAGAAACACTAAGAATTCTCACCTGAATTCAGTCTATTATAGATGACACCCAATCAGTGACAAATATAGCAACACCAAATCCTTATGGAAACATCAAATGTAAACAAAACAGAATACATTTTGCACCAACACAACACATCTGGAGAAGTACATCTGGTGACATGTGAAGGTAGTTTTTGCTACCAGCTAAACTTTCTTTAGTGCCATTATGGGAAAACAAACATGTTTCTAACAAAGTCCCAGAGGAAGTGTGAAAATGCAGAGATGCTGGATCTAGGTGAAGCATTTGCATATTTTGGGGACATTATGTTCTGCTTCCATGGAAGTGGTAGTATCTCCAAAAACAGCAGTTTGAACAGATTCAAGAACCAAAATTCTTCAGTCCAAAGAGGTGCAACAAATACTGCAATCTCTCATTCTGAACATCTTCCCCCTCCTTAAATTAGGAAGCAGGTGTGCAGTAGTCCACAAAGATCAGGAACCCAGAGATCACAAAGTCGTTCACAGTTCTTAAATTTCCAGGCTTTTAGAGAAGGGAAGCATGCATATGACTAACATTCCCTGCAAAATCTATTCTATCTTTCCTATGACCGTACACAGACACAGGGGAAGAAATGAAAGAAGTACCTTCACAACTGATGCTCTACACTGCTCACTAACCCTGGCAGCTGAGGGGCTGTCAGCATAACCCAACTCTGTAAGCAGCTTCCTGTGTGGTGAACATGATCTGGTATCACAGAATCACACAGTGCTTTGGGCTGGAAGGGACCCTAAAGGTCACTTAGTTCCAACCCCCCTGCCATGGGCAGGGACACCTTCCACCAGCCCAGGTTGCTCCAAGCCCCATCCAACCTGGCCTTGGACACTTCCAGGGATGGGGCAGCCACAGCTTCTCTGGGCAACCTGTGCCAGGGCTCCCCACCCTCATGGTGGGTGACATAAATGCAACCCAAACATCTTCCAGATTTTGATGAAAAAGAGCTATTTTGTAGAAAATTATCAAAACACAGAATTCATACAATTTAGTGGATAACATGAACTTAAATGAAAATCTGCTGAATCCTTACCTTTGGGATTGAGGTTTCCTGTGCAGGATTTACATCTCCTTGATATACTTGGATGTTTTCTCCATCCATCATACTTTTTGTTTCAGCCTATTCACATTTCTACATCTCACTGATTGCAGGAAGTTCTTCAGAGGACCACAGACACGCTGAAGCTAACAAAAAGTTATAAATGCATACACAAATATGACAAAACAAAATGTGGAATAGGGTACCTAATCAGGCTTCATTGGTCTGTGTTGGATATATCAAACTTCATAGAACAACTTCATTTCTATTCCATGTCTTCTGTCTGTAATATAATGAAGTATCTACTTTAAATTCCCACTTCAGAAAACATGGAAACTGTGGCAAAGCCGTAAAAGACAAGTTATCACCACAATTTAAACTATACACAACAGAAATGCAAATTGGATCCCTTCTAATAAATGTAATTTAGGAAAAAAAAACCCTAATTCAATTCTGACTGATCTTGAATACAAATGGTGAGCACAACTTACGTTGTTCTTATTACTGCTAATACCAGTCTGCAAGATGATTAGAGACTAGATGCAAAGGGACAGGCAGCAGTTGCATCTTGCATACTGAGGCAACAAGACATTCATGCTTAGAGTCCAACAGAGAGTTTTTCAGAAACTCTGTGTAATAAAGTTAAGGTACAATCAACTATCCCCTAGAAGAAGGACTCCTCTAGTCATCTTTTAAGATTGCTACATGAGAAATAGCTCTTAATGATATTTTGATTGCAGCTCTGTAGCACCTAGAAGAGTTTCTAATGAAAAATGTCTTCTTATTATTCCATTTTAACATATAATATCCACAGATAGCTGTAGATGTAAATGAAAGCTTAAAATAAAAAATAAAACCACTCACACAGAGCCCAGCTGAAAAGACAAGAAGGACCCACACAAGTTATGAACACTTCAGAAGACTTAACTTGAACTAGAAAGGAGGGGAAATAACTAATTTTTAACTGGTTTTGAGTAATTGTAGTTAATAGTACTTGAAATTAGGGTTCCTGTGAGTTGCTGCTTCCCCTCCCTATGTTTATAACAGATCAAATCATGAGGATTTTTGCTGCTGAATCCTGCCCTGTTTAAAGCACATGCACTGCAGGCCAAGACAAACAGGAGCACCTGTGAGACTGGGACCCAAAAGAGGTTAGCTGTTTCCTAATTAACTTGATTCTTAAAGACCCTATTTTTATTAAATGTCACTGAAACCCACAGCATTTCTTGCCAGCCAAATGCTTTTATTACTTGTTAACTCTAGAAATATCTACTCAACATGAACACATTTTTCTGTCAGGTCAGCTGGGAAGTTTATTTCTCCCGTCATTACATCAGATTACTATTTTACAGTTACAGACAGATTGTTATCAGCCTTCAGAGACTTTAAAAATAATACAATATGGTTCCTGACACTCCCAAGCAGACTGACAAATGCCACCCACACAAATAGCAGCACATTTTTTTAGGCAACATGCAATAAGATTTGTTGTACAGATGTTAATTGTGCAGTGAAATCTGGCACAGAACAGAATCACTGTGGCATGACACTCCTGCACTGAAACTTAGAGCAAATCTGCAATGCCTCTGTGGCTTAGTGGAGAGAAAGAAGATCACTTCAGATCTCCCTAAGGATATCTGACTTAGGACATCTCCCTAGGATGTGACTGGAGCCTCATTAACAAAATGCTCTTAGCATTGACAAGGTATGGCATTCCAGAACACTGCAAAGGTACACCCTGCTGATGAAAGCCCACACCTGTAAGTGCTACCAATACCTGCACATGCTTCCTAGATCTCTATTTACAGAGCTGTCATGAGGAACAACATGTCCCACTTCTAAATAGTCCTCCTGGCACGTAGAGAGGGTCTAGAAGGCAAAGAGGACATGAAATTCCAATTTAAATTTTTTTTATTTCTTATTTTTAAATCAAGTTGAATGGTTGAAAAGTCAGCACTCTGTGCATAAGGAACACAGTAAGCATTCCTGGTGTATAAATAATCAGGGTTGCTAGAGGCAAAGTTTTGATTTGTGACAATGACCATACTTTTGGCTATATCAGGAGCAAACAGGTTTTTCAAAATGCCATGGCAAAACTTTCTAATCTGTTGGATCTCAATGAACCGAAAGAAGTCTTTCAGTACAAAATTCACAACTTGTGCAAGAAGATAACTGCCTGTGTGCATAGGTAGAGAGCACTTGGAACAGTCAGTTCTGGGTAGGGACAATAATCTGCTAATGAGGGTCATCTCAGCTTTCTTTAATAGAGAATGACCCTTGAGTTACCATATTACTGTGAGGGTTGGGACTTGGTCATGTACAACAAACAGTAGTGCCAGAATGCTTGCCTGCATTCCTGGCTCCTGCTGAATTCCAAGCCTCTAATACATTTTTTGCATCTATGCAAAGCTACAACAATACTGTTCCAAAAATCGTGGAATCAACTGGTAGACTTGTGACAATTGATTTGAAAAGAAACAAACTAAGAATGTTGATAACTAAAAGCTTTGACAATGGCATAAGAATTAAAAGTGACAGACATATTCTGCTCAGTTTGCAGGAGCCTTGGAAAGAGCAAACAAAACGCTGTCTTTCAGAGGTGGTTGTAATGTCAAATATTTTACTACTGAAAGGTAAATTTTCTTCTGGATTATTGTGTTCAGCCTGAAATGCTATCTAAGAGCAAAAGCTGAAGAGACTTAGATGTAAAGGGAGGAAAGACTTCTAGATGAGGGGACACTACAAGATACATAGTGAATAAGATGACAGTTGTGGGCTTCTATTATTATCCTCAATGTGGAAATCCAAAGGGACAGGTTATCAAAAAGAACCCCAGGGACTGAGATTACAATACTTCCCTCGCCCTTTCAACTCATTAACTGCCAGTGGAACTAAAAATCCCCAACACACCTGAGAGCAAGAGATCAGAACAAAACCTGGACAACCAGACAGGTCTGGAATTCTCAATATTGCCTAATGGCAGTAGGTACCCAATTCTCACCAAAAGGAAAATTACTACAGAATCTTTTCATCTATTGGCTCATAAGAGAAGTTATTTTACTCTCCCATAAAAGAAATCACTATGAACTGTTAGAGGACTAATGGTTATTCCTGCCAAGAAAGTTTCCTTCTCCCATTGTGCCAGCACGCCAAAGTTAAGTATCTAATAAAGGTTGCTGCCTTCTCTATGATACAGCTTCAAACAGGCAAATTTTCTTTGCTAAGAAATCTTTAAAGGTCTCCATCAGCCTCTAGTCATAAAACTTTATACATTTTGATCAATCTTTAGTTGTTTTAGTTAAGGTTAAGATTAACATACTCAGTTTAAATATTCAATTGTAGCAAATGGAGCAGAAGTCTGAACAGTATATTACTGCCTTCTCAGGGTTTTTTTACTTCTTAACCAACTAAACATAATCCTGCTAAACTTCCTATATAATTGAGTTTGCAACACAGCAATTCCTGAACATGTCTGTAAGACTCACTTAATGGTCCGAGGACTGCTTCAGGGCTGAAGCAGAAATTATGCATTGGTCACACTGAACGAGCAGTTGTCACAGGGATGGTGCAGGCCATTATTCCCTGGGTGCATCTGGAACTCCTACTAACGTTAGTGGGGTTACCAAACCCATCAGAGGAAAGCTGGCCCCATTACAAGAACATTGTTGCCAAAAGGTTAACTGATTTCTCATGCTGGGTGGACAGAGTGGAAGTTTCAGTACTGATTCATTGAAGAACATGAGAGCACACACTGCTATTCAATGAAAGCATGGCACAGAGAGGACTGGAAACCTGCCTTTGGAACCAAGGGGATACCATGCCCTAGGGATACTCTCCTCCAGAGGATGGACGAACTACAGGTCTGGGATGAGGCTACGTGGACTTCCTGCAGGTTTCTGCCAGGGATGGATGTGTGATTAACCACATCCACAACTCAATCTCTTCAGGGAACACCAGTGCCATCTAACACAGGAGCCACCTAATACAGGTGTCCATATGAGAAGCCTGCACTCCTCAGACAGCCCACAGAGCCTTCAGAGGAGTGGCAAACCAAACGCTACTCTCCACTGAATATTAAAAAAGGCCAGACTGCTGCTCCACATACTTAAATATAAATGGTTACATATCCACTAGCAGTAAAATGAGAGCTGTTTTAGAACACTTTTCACAGGAGCAATGGCACAAGGGCACAGGGCATCCATGTGTCAGGGCTACCCAGGGTCACCCTTCCTGGCAAATACGATGGAAAATGAAAGAGCAGCTCCCTGAGAACATCACCTGCAGGGATATCTCATCACCACACTTTGCAATAAAGAGTTAAAACAAGGTCATAGGGTTGAGAAGTCTGGAGGACAGAAAGCCAGAAGACACACATATGCACCATCCCTTCCTGGAGCATCTGGCACGGATCCCATCAACATCCACGTGCACACTGTGACTATTCCAAGCACTGCAGTCACACGGACAGCACAGCCACCCAAGTACACTGTGTGTGACTCAAGTAGGTCAGTGGAGCATGGAAGAGGAAGGTGTTTCTGAAAGAGCCTTCAAAGGAACAGCACAGAAAACCTGTGTATGCAGGTTTGTGACAACCCCAGTGACAGACAATTCCTGACTTGTGTGCAAGCAGCAGCAATGAAATATCACAGTCCCATGTCCCATGAACAGTAGTGACTTTTACAATAACTATAAAAACAAGAGGATGGGAAAAAAATATTTTAAATGCAATTTTCCTAATTTGGTTATTTTGGCTGCAAAGTGGTAACAATAGTACTTCTTTTCCCTGGATTCATGATATTGCTGTAAAATAAAGATTTAAGTGCATTTCAAAATGTGCATAACAGAAGGAAAGTGCTCTAATAACAACATTGTTTTCTTCAGTTAGAAGTTTTTCAATACAGTGAAAATTAAGAGCACATAAATAATTGGTAAGAGACCAAAAAGAAGTTCTACATAATGATACAGGATTTTTGACTCAATATGAAGAATTTCCATCAAAATGAACTAGGAGAGATAAAGTCCCAGAGTTTACATATGCAATAATTTTCGGGGGGATTCTATTTTCCCGGTGCTTCCTGAAAGAAGCTCTAAGCCACTGGCACCAGTGGAAAATCTGCCATATCCACAGAGATATAAACCACCTCATTACTGAGCATCCCAATCAGAAATTCTTCTCCTCCTGCAACAGTGGAACTTGCTCTTCTTCCCATCAGTTAGAGAAGACTGCTGGTAACCTAAGAAGTGCCAAACTAGGTGTACATAGAGCCACTTTTGCCCCTGACAGCCCAAGGGCCACAAACATGGCAGAGCACTGCACACTTCCAGACAGCTGATAAAGGTGTTTCTTGCTTTACACCTCCCCTGCCTCCAAAAGGCAATTAAAGGCAGCAACTCAAACCACAGAAGAGTATTTCTCTAATTCAGATAAGAGATGTTGTAAAACCTCTCGACGGTGGTAACCAATCCTTAAATCAACCTTTTATGTTCATGATTTTGTTTTAATAGTTCATGTAGTCTGTTATAATAATGAAATGGATAATAGGGCCTTGATCAAGTTTATAATCCTAGCAGGATCATTAATACCAATGAGGCTCTCTGCACAAAAGCTGATTCCTAAATACAGTGGTTTAGGCATTTAAAGAGAAAACTTACCCCTGGGATTCAAAATCTGAGGATCTACAAGCAATCTTCATGTTTTCAGATTTTACTGCACCTCAGCTCACAGGTCCACAAGTAGATTATCCAAGACTGCCAATTAACCAGACTGAAAAAACAACATTTATGCAGTCCAAACTGGGGTTACACAGTCTTACCTGTTCAACATCAGTGCCAGGTTGATGAACCTCAGTAGGCAGCAGTTAATCTTAATCATGACCATCAGCATTTGGATTTGAAACAATGAGTTATGGCAGTCACAGACCATACTATGGTAACTACACATCCAATAAAAACAGATCAAGTTTTCAAGACTAAACTCCTTCTTAGTGACTCACAGAAGAGAGGTGTTAGCTGTGTTGAATCAACAGACTGTGTAGAGGTATTTTCCTGATTTTGTGTTAATTTTTTATTCAGGGCAAGTTACAAATCCAAAAACTAGAGAAAGTTTTACTGGTAAAACTAGTTGTAAAATATGCAGTGTTGTTGATAGCTTAAATTTGGTCCAGTAGGTTGATTCAGCATCCAGTAGTTTGTGATCAAAAAACAATTAATGTCAAAGGTGCTCTTGGAGGGAAATAAAAATTAAACTGTCAAAGCAGCCAAGAGCAACAAAGAGCTACTGTTGTTTTTATCAAAGTGTGAATGCTCTAAGCTCAGTGACAGTGAAGTATTCCTTGGCAAGTTTAGCTTTCTTTGGATGTGGCTGGGTTTGGTTAAATTGTGCATATTTAATGAGAAAGCATTTCCAAGCTGAGGACACTGTCCCTGTTCTCCAGTCCCCTGCTGTCCTGCACCACATCCAGCTGTGCCCAGAACAGGGACACGTGAGCCTCCAGCAGGATGCAGAACTGAAGAACGGGGGGGCTCAGGGTTTTTTTCGGATTCCCTTATTTTTTCCCTCTTCAGAGTTTGTAGAAAACAATGAATCAACATCATAGTTTATTTCCTGAATTTAAAAAAAAAGTGTCACTGGTTTTCCTTCTTCATTCCCTTTTATCACAATGAGCTGAAATACCCTGACAACCAGAAATTATCACTAAAGAGAATCTGGGGAAGTTTGTTACCTCTCTGCTGCCCAGAGAGGAAGTGGAAAGAGAACTACCATTTGGCAATGCACAACCTGATGTTTTGGGTGGTTTAGCTTCTCTTTTGGTCCAGTTATAGGTTATTGGAAAAGATCCTAACCCAAGTTCCTGCTCAGTTCTTTCCCCAGTATAGAACAGAAAATAAAAATCTTCACTCCCCTGCCGATCTCGGACATTTGAAGAAATAAAATTAAAAATTTACAAACAAAAAACTTAGTACTAAGAGCCAGTTAACAGACCAGTACTTAGCTGCTGACAGCTCCTTGATTACCAGTCTGTTTACCCTCTGGCTCAGCACGGGGCTATTACTCACCCCTGGGGAGGGGTGGAAAGGAAGATTTTACAGACAGAAACAGCAAGCAGGAAGTTCTTTATATCAAAGGAGGCAAACCTGTTTCTCAAAATAACCCTGACATGCATCTCAAAACACAAAAGGCAGGGTGCTTTCTAAGGCCAGTCATTATTGCAGGCTGAAAAATTAATGACTCATGTATCCAGTTCGCTGGCTGAGTTCAGAGACTGGACTGTAACTGTGAAAATCCTTAGTCTTCATTGCTGCTCTTGCATTTCTCAGTTCTTTATCCTTTCTCCTCCAGCAGGAACAGGTTATGTGCTAACTGAAAGCAAGCCCAGAATACATTGAAGCTAAAGATCTACAGCATTGGCCACATCCCCTGTGCCAGGCCAGTTCCCCCACTGTCCATAGGACCATATCCAGTAGAACTCAGCCCGCATGTACAGACCGTGAAGAGTGGGCAGCTCCTGCCAACAGAACTTACTGGAAGCATTACCTAGACAAAAACCTTAGGAAAAAAAATCCAGCTTTGGCTGAGAGTACAGAAGACCTAATTAAATAGTTGCCTTTTTTTTCCTTCTCTCCAGGCAAAGAGCTGAGTTAGGTCCCATCAGAGGTTTGCTGATAGAAAGAATGTTTAATGATAACACCATGGAACTCATCTACTTTGCTCTTACACACAGTGCAGACATTCTTAACTAAGAGCACTAGAGGGTCTGTGAATCTGAGATAAGATTTTATCCTCTAAAGCCTCTGAAGAAGTGACTTTTCAACAGTTACCCCATTTATGCAGCTGATTTTGAGTTGTGGTTTCTTCAATGTGCAGGGAGCACAGAGTACACTGTATGGTCAGGGTTTACCTCAGGACACCTGGCTATGACTCATCGCAGTAATTCTGGGACAATTCCAAGCAAACAAGCACTCCCTGGGCACAGGGGTGGGTGCCACACGTCAGTCCAGGACTCAGTGACAGGAAGAAATGGAGGAAAAGCTGCCATGCAGCAGTTTTGGGGTTTGCAGTGGAAGGAACTTTGCTGAGCACATGTTCAGTAGCCAGATGCTTCTGGGGACACTGCTCTCAAAGCCTTTCCTGCACATGCACACTTGGTACATGTGATACTCCCAAATGTGCCACAGCCCAGGTTCTAGCTCCAGCAGACTGGAAATCTGGAATACACAATTGTACCAAGCCTTCACATTTCACTACTCCAAGTTCTGGGAGAAACACAGGATGCATTCAGGGTGTTTGAAAATCACAAAGACAAAGAAAAAGGCAAAGGGACAGCAACATATCCAAGTTCTCTCCTGCTGCATTCAGACTACATCTGATCTTCCTACAGCAGCTTCCTGTACCAAAACCAAAATCCAATATTCATATCTCTGCTGAGGGTAGAGAAGGAAAGCAAGTAACCCATGGAGGGAAAACAAATAAAAAGAGATACAAAGAAAAATTATTTTCATAAAAGATGGGATTTAAAGAGGATTGCTCTAAGACACAGAGTAGGACCTTAAAGATGTGAGTGGCAGTCACATATGTGACCATGTGCAGGGGCAATGACACATGAGTAGGTCTGCCACAGACCACAGTGAAGTCAGTGGGAAAAGCCTCATACAACACAAGATTATGTTCTCAAATTAATGGGATTCTTGTCCATATAAAATTCAGACATCTTAATTTATTGCAGGAAAGCATACTTTGTCCCTCCACAGGATTTAATGAAAATGCTTCTTGCATCACTTGAGTGTTTTCTGTATGAGAGACCTCTTGACTTACACTGCTGTAAGAGATGGCACTTTCATGGACAGTCATTGGACATAGATCCTTTGTGACATGCATTCAGTCTGTAGACATTTGTTAAGACTGACTTCACATAAAATTAAAGTTTCTTTGGGCAAATATTTTTTTGCCATTAACTAGAGTTCTTCCACATAACTGCAGTCAAAACTTGCACTTGCAAGCATAAAAATTTTATAATTAAGCCAAAATATGTATACATACACACACAGAACAGACAGGGACAGCACAGCCTGTTTTGTGTTTGGATTTGGGTTTTTTTTTCCCCCTCTGTTATCATGCAAGGATGTTACTTTCTGATATACATCTACAGCAGTGCACAGCTGTGATCAGCTCTGCCCCTGGACATGCATTCTGGACAACAGCTGTGAGACTTGAAAGGTTCCCAGAGGCAAGAGGGAAAAGAGAATTCCAGAGATCTACGCTGCTGACTCATTAAAATTGCTTCTCCATGACCCTGGCTTCTGGGTAGCACAAGTCTTTTCCCCCCCATACTAAATTCTATAACCCAAAATAAAACAAGACTTACTCAATTTGCTCTGTCATTATCTATGGTGGACACAGTCCACAGGGCTGTATTTCATGCAGTGTGACTGTTTGCATCACCTCCAGACTATCCTGGAAGTGAGTCAAAAGTAATGTTTGTTGCTCATTTCGTTAGTTCACAGCAAAACACGATGAGATTCATTTTCGCCAATTGTAAATAGAGAGGATTTACTATCAGCAAACACTAAACATTTCACATTACAAATACATCGTTTTGCCCCTGCTTTTTCACATGTGCCAACACTTTCACCTCCCACTAGAACAGTCTGCTGGATATCCTGCTAACTTGATGCAAAACACACTGCAAATTTGAGCTTTGCCACAATTAATGGCATTGAGTTCTGAGGGGCTGCAGCTCTGAGCCCACCAAAGGACAGCTGAGCCAGGGGAATGCCTCTCAGTTTTACTGGAGTGAGACTGCAGTGTCCACACATGCACATCCAGGTTTCTGGAGGGACTCCATGAAAGACAAATCACAGTTGTTTAAAGGATTTCATCCTGGACCCTAAAATTCCATTGCCTTACAGATGCTATCACACAAATCCCATCACACACATGGCCCAACACTATCAAAATATCACAGTGCATGTGGCCAAAATGCAGCACATCTTGAGCAAACGTCACTGTCAGGTACACAGACCTGGACATGTAGGTCAGAGCTGTCCACAGGGACACAATTATTTCCAGAGACCATTATTCTGCTACAGTTAACAAAGGGGAGAATAGAATTAAATCAATTTGCTGTTGGGAGTTTGCCTTTCTTGATTTTGCCTTTTCTGGTTCTGAGACTGCTACTGTTACTCCTCTGATAATTACCAGCACAGTGCTGACAGCCTGGAGAGCAAAAAGCATATGGCCCAGGACAAACAACCAAATGCACTTTACAGAGAATTCTAGAAGACGGAGCAAAGGCATTTTCACCTTGCTTTTAAAGAACAGAACTAAAGAATTAGTTTTTGATCACAGTGTATCTTTAATATCAAGTGGGAACCCTGCAGGAAAGCTGAAATCAGCCCATGAGATGCAGTCATTACACACTACTACCTTCAACAAGGGGTTTTTTTTCTGGACCAGCATTCTTTCTTCTCCTGCAGCCAGCAAAAGGATTACAAACGGGACTTTAAGCCTTTCTTGTAAGGAAAGAAAAATTAACTTAGAAAATTGTAGCGTCCTCTAATTCTCACAATTATCTGCAGAAAGTGTTCTGCTGGCCTTTGGGATGAGAAATGTGATCTGCAATAACAGGTTCTTTCCTCACTTGGATCCAAAGTGCTTCAAATGGCCTCGTTAAGGCCGTGCAGTCAGTGTTGTAAAGTCTGTCCCTTGCACCACTGCACCTCAGAGGGAAAAAGAAAGCGTGAACACCAACTTCTACAGGAGGCACCCAAGCAGTCTGTTCCACACAGCTGATGCACGGGGCAGAAACCTCTGTATTTCATCACTTTGATGCCACCAATTAAGTGCAAACTGCTAATCATTATAGCAAAAATCTCTTAAGGTTACTAAGATTAGGAATACCAGAACATTAAAGAAAAAAACGTTTCTTTGATTCATTTTGCCTACATGTTGATGTTTACAGAAGTGGCAAGGAAAATACCATCCATGTTTATTTAATGGATTCAGAATAGCTATTTCCCTAAATAAGAGGATGTTATTTGGCTTGGGTGAACCATCTCTGTTAAAATTATTGTCCTTAACCCTTTCTCCTCAAATATTACCTAGAGCTGACTCATATTGATTCTCCATCCTCCTGCCTTTAAAAAGGCATTCAAAATATCACATTAGTTTGTCTGTGAATTTATAAATGTTGTAATAGCACAGGTAATGTGCACTTCTTCCTATTTGCTTTTTAATAGGTTTAAAACTGTGTGCAGGTAATAGGAAAAAAAATGGAGTAATAGCCATTCAGTTATGCAAAAAACTGGTGGTAGAATGAAATAAAAACCCTCTAATATTTTTATATGAGTTCTTGATTTGAGTTTTCTTATGTAGGGGAGGAGCATCTTGCCAGATGTGGCCCACAGCTTCAGATAATCATTGGCCCTTCCAACAGCAGTTTCACAACAATAATCTTTGCCAAAAACTAAAGTAAAAACCTAACCAGATATAAAAACACATAACAGCTTCTATTGTCCTTAGTCGATTTTACTCATGTCAGCTCAGAGTTCTAGAGGCCACAGAAGGATTGAGGCTGGAAGGAAGGGAGCTGGTCCAGCTTGCTGATCCAACAGGCCTAATGTTAAAGTTTTATAATAAAGTTACCAGAGACCTTAAAGCAACTAAAGTATGTGCTTACACACAGGCTTTTATTTCTTGGCACAAACCATCCAAGATAGAATCAAACCCAGGTATTCTTTACAAAAGGAGGAGAAGTTTAAGATCCAAGACAATGTAGTCTCAAGGAAGAGAGGCTTATTTTTTGGGATGGGTAGTAGAGCTACAGGCTTTCCCTTTTCTGAAAATACATTCAGTATTAAAACATCAAGCTTTTTCAAAACTATGTTTTAAATTTATTTATTGTAGACGGTAAAGCTTAATTAACCAGAATTAGTTCTTTAGAATTTAATGATACTGAGAATAACACAAAACTCAAATGGCTGTAAAACACTTATTAGATGACTATGAAGGTCAAAATAGTACATTTCACTCTCAGTTTTCCTGGATATTATGTAACTCATCTGAAATTCTACTCTTAAAGCAAAAAGACTACAATGCTGTTTTATAAAATGTTCCTCTTCCCCCTCTCTGACAGTTACAAAGAGCAAGGGAGAAATCAGACTTGCATAGAATTAATTCTAACTCATTAAATGAAGCTTTTTAAGAGTCAGTGAAACAGAATTCACCTATTACAGGTCACTATCTCAAGAAAATTTAACCTCCCGGATAAAGCAGCTGCGCTGTTTCTCAAAGGTCTCCCTCTGCACTCACAGGGGTCATCACTCCTCGCTCCATCTCACACATTTTGTAAGCCTTCATCAGAACAAAGCACCAGGAAGCAGCAGTATTTTATAGCAATCTGTTTCCTACTGTCCACATCACATCTCTCCACGTAACACGAATGTACCTGTCTGAACGAGAAAGACTGAACTTTTCATTAGTCAAATAACCTTCCTCCCAATTATCAGGCAAAACAGACTGATCAGCCAGTTTAGTCCCACAGATGTATTTGGGCAGAGAAAACAGATGTACTAATTATCTCCAGCAGATCCCCTACAGGGCACTTCCCTTCACTGTGCATCTCCTGCCCATGGACCAGAAGCAGCCTGAGATCCCCACAGGGAGTTTGTTCTCTGCAGTTAATCATGAAGGAGTAAAATTTAGATAATAGTTCTTTTCCTCACTGTTCCTATCTGAAATAGATCCTAATAATGAATTCATTCCAGTAATTTACAGTATTTTTATATTTTTAGACACAATTTGCTAGCAATATATTCCAGTTGTGGTAAGACAAACATTCACTTCAGCAGGCCTGTGCCTACCCCTGCACTGCAGACCAGACTGGGGTCAGTATTAGGCCTTAACAAGCTGCAACTTCTTTCCTTTCTACTATGGTGAAGACACAAATAGAAAAGAAACCTCATCCATCTACATAAGTATAGTATATATGGTACACAAGAAACCTGCTGTTAAACCAAAGGCACTAGAATTGTACAGAAGCCAAAGTCCAGGTGCAAAACCAATAATTTTGATACATATCCATGGGACTCATCGACCTTAAAAATTTAATATAACACATTTTAGCCACATTAGCAGCCAGGGTGGCCATCTCTTGGTGTTTAAGCTAAAGAAAAATAGAAAAAATCATAAATCTACTTCACCAAAGTGAGTTTTGAGTTCAAAGGAGATAATTAGACCCATATATATGATCTTTAAAAAGACAGAACTCTGCCAATACCAGGAAATTCAGATCACATTTCAAAGCAACTGCTTCAAGGCAAATCTTGTTATAAGTATCTCCAAGAGGAAAGATACACAATAGCACAAAAATCCTTGTAAACATTCTAGAAAAATACATGTTCGGTTGAAGCCAAGTGAATTGAACTGCCTAGAACTTATCTTAAATGCATCAGACTGCCCCTCACGCACATCCTTTCTGTTTTTATTTCTTAGCTGCAAATAAAAATAAAAATACAAATAAAAGCCTTCAGATGCATAGTGGCAGCTCTGCTTTGGACAAGCAGCACTTCATGGTCTCTTCAGACTCTTTATTGAGATATTAACACAAACAAATGGCAAATATTCAGATCGTGAATTCCTTTTATTTCCACTTACCTCATCACTAATAGCAGAGCTCCCTACTCTTCCTGGAAGATACAGTCTTCTGCTGTTTATGTTTTTCTTTTAGCCCCCTGGAGTGGGGGCCACTCAGGTCTCCTGACCTGGGAACCCTGAGCTCTGCCACCTGAATTTGGTGTTGTCCTTTCCCTGGTTCTCCACCACTGCAGCTCCAACCCAACCTTATCAGACCTGCAGATTGTCACAGTCTCAACCTGGTATTTCAGAGATTTCCTAGAAATACCACATGTTTCAGGATGCAGTGACACTGACAAACAATATTTGGCTTTTTAGCACAGAAATAAAATAATGTTTCCATGACTCCTGTGTGCTTTAGAAAAAGGGTAATCTTTCCCCTCAGTCCCACTGTCAGCCAAAGCCTAGACACATGTCAGGTTGTTTTGCTTGAGTCAGTGAAAATTAGTCCCCCAGGGTGATCTGGAGCACAGGTTGGGAGCACCACTGCTCTAAAATCTCCTGCAGAGCAGAGCTGCCCAGGCTCTGAAGCTGCAGTAAATGCAATGTGAGCAGAGCAAGACAATGTGCACAGCTCCATACCCACTAAAAACACACACACTGCAGGAGGCTGACTGTCCAAAACAACATCACCTGTCACCCACTGATGGTTACAAAATTTGTTAAGTCTCCAATTGTGGGATTAAGTAATCCTGCCTTTGCAGGGTCCCTTTAAGACCTCTAATCGATAGTTTCAAGGAACCAGTCTCCAAACTCCTTTTCCCTAAAATTTTCCTGTGAGGCATCTCACAGAAATGGAATGTTTCAGCCCAAAGTGTGTCAAAGCCATAGAGAAGTTGAGAGGTGCTTTACAGTGCCAAGCACCTGACAACCACAACAACCTCTTCCTTAATGCACACAAGCAGCACAGAGCAGCATGGATCCAGCTCCGTTGTGTCATTTCGCAGAGCCCAGTTCCAGTGTCAGCTGTGATGGGGTTTTTCCCAGTGGCAATCCCAACAGGCCAATGCAAGGTGCTTCCTTTCCTGTGGGTTGCAGTGCTGGGTTTGTGCCAACTGCCACCAGCCCTGCCTGTGCTTGGTGAGAAGGAAAGTAATTCAGAAAGACTTCACTGAAGTGAGCAGAGGTAAAGCTCTAACTGGAGAGGATCTCACTGTAAGAACTGCCCTGGTCAGGACCATAACCACAACAAATGTGCATTTCTGAAAGGAAGAGAGGCTGTGCAATGGAAGAAAACTCTACTGGGCCATAAAGAGGAGGCTGCTCTCTGCTTCTACATCAAGAAAACACCAAAAAGGAACAGAGACTCCTCCATTTATCATGTGCCTTCTCTTCTTCATCTACTCTGTGTGTTTTCTTTCAGTATTAAGTGGGCCAAGTCTCAGCCTCCTGAAGCAACAATGTCCACGACATTTCATTTCCAAGGGCAGCCACCAGAGCTTTGGGGATTTGTCCGGATCACAACTCTCTGCCAGGATTAAGGGCTTCCACGGAGCAGAAGAGAGAAAAGTAGGAAGGTGTTCTGCTAGTTTGGGTTAGGCACACACTGAACACAACAAGCCAACATCAGAAGGGGAGAGTCCTGGGTCACCTCTAGGGGTGGTTCAGCTGAAAATACTGTGAGAGAAACTATGAAAATATGCAAATATGAAACCAAAGAGCCACTGCTGTCAAAGAAAAGTATTTTAAAAGGTGACTTGTGACTGCTTTTGTAGTGAAGTAACACGATTGCTGCATTCTGCAGAACCAAAGGACTACAGCCATTGTGAGTATGAACTGATTGAGGATCCTGACAAATGGCAAATGGCCCCAAATACCCTTCCAGAACAAAAGTTTCTCTTCGGGCCTCCACATTTGCAGACATTTCAAGGGACCTCTATTACGCAGATATTTAATATATATATACACACACATACAAATATATACACACACACACATATATTTTAGAGCATAAAATCATTGTGTTTTCTCCTAATTTAAAAAACCATTAGGAATTTACAGTCTAGACCTTTAGGGGATACTATGCTAACTTCTTAAGCACGTTTTGGAAGAGAATAACAAACTGGCTAAAGCAACTGTATTTGAAGAAAAGAAGATGGAAGAGAGAACTTTACCCAAAGGAAGTTTCTAAAAGGGTGTTTTCCTTATTTCGTGTGAAAAGCTTGAGTTACAAATTATAAAGTCAGGCTAAAGTGTTATCCGAACTTTAACTCAATTTGGCAAAATCAATGACAGACATTTTACATTTTGTTATTAATTTTCTTCTTAATTAGCCCAAAATAACAAAAAAATGAACAGAAGCCTTTGAATCAACTATTTCAGCATTGTGTGTGTGTGTAATACATAAATTTCTCAACTTAAAAGAAAGTTTACAGATTTTTATTTTTCAGTCTATTTCCCAAACACATGTACACACACACCTCTAGTTTCAATATTTTCTAATAATGTGGTTAATAAATGGATAGCTGCTGTTTAAAAGCACTGTCAGACAGTCCACCTCATTATGACTGCATGAATCTCAACTATTGCTTTTAAGCTCCTTTTATAAACACCAGTCATATTTCTCACATAAAAACTTTTTTTCTTAAAATTGTATTACACTATTTAAATGAGAGGTATAAAAACGTGATACAAAATGTAAAACATTGTTGGTGAGTGGCTGGAGAACATTTGCTTTGCTCTGTATCTTCTACCTTCAGAATGGAAATCTGAGGCAGAGAAAGATTGACTCATAATAGCAGTTAATGAGTATATATAAGTAGGCTGCAATTAATTAAGCAGATCTGTTGCTTTTTTTAAACTTCCCTTCTGTATTTTAGTCTTCCATTTAATCTCATCTTGCTCAGTCCAACTCTTCTGACAGCTATTGACAGCAACAGCCAAAAATACCCCAGGTTTTCCTCCCCAAACCCTATGGATGCTGACTGCTAAACCCAGCGGTGCGTGGCACTTTGATGACTCATGCCTCTTACTCCATTTTAATCTCCTTTCCTTTCACGTTGATGAAGTTTTACAGGATCATTGCAGCCTGCTCTCACACACCTCAGACTAAGTAGGACACAGAAAGCCCCCACTGGCTGTCACTGGCAGGGTTTGTGCTGTAGTGAGCAGCTCCAACAATTTACAGTATCTCTAGAGCTTAAACAAAAAGAACACAGACAGGAAGATCTCTCAGTGATGCCACTCTGCTCGCCACAGAGCAGTAGGGCTTAAGAAGGAATTATCCTGTTTTCTCCTCTTGTTTCCTTCCCTAAAATGCTGAAGTCTACAGAGATTACAAGAACAATCACATTCCCATATTAAGTTGTGCATTAAACAAAACCACAACAGGCATTCAAATCTAAGGCTGAAGTGCTTGGTATTGTGGTTTTTTACTTTCCTGCTCAAACTGAATGAGTGTATTTACTTGTGGCCATGATTAAGGCTGCTCTGTCATTTATTTAAGGTGTTTTTTTCATTAATAGTTTAAAGGTTATACCAGTTTATCTTGTCATGTGTTGTGGTAGAGACTGGAACTCAACTTGGACAGTGTAGATCACCAACCCTGAGAGGTAAGAGCAGCATTTCCTCACAGAAAATTGGGGTATTTGGTTTTGCAAAATATTATGTACAACACAGTTAGTGTCTGACAACCAAATTAATTCCAACTTTTCTTTTTTTACTATCTCGCAATGAAAAACAACTTAAACTCTGAAAATGTCAGGTAATTGTCAAGCTATATTTAACTACCATGTTTCACTTATAAGGAAACATCAATTTGAATAAACAGATGGTGTTGCTATGGGGTTGCCATCATAAGTAGAAGCACACATTTAACTCTGAAAATGGCAGATACAAAGGAGAAGAAAATTATAAGCAATACTGGGCATTTCTGGAAGCAAACCCATGGTTATAATAAATGTTTGTTTCGTTCCTGCACTTAATAACACAGTTTTACTGTAAAGGTCACTGGATTCCTGAGAACTAAATAATTTATAATAATATTAATCCTCAAATAATTTCAGGAGTATTTGCATTCCTAGCTCCCTTGCTTCCTCCCCTGAAATCCCTGGGAAAGAGAATGTATCATTTTGGTTACTTCATCAGATCATTTCTGTAGCTGGAAGTCCATTGAACACAGATTGTCATGCTATTTCAGGAATGCCATCAGCCAGCTAATGGACTCAGTCAATGTTATTTAAATGTTATTTAAACTGCTAGTATGGAATAGAGATTTTTTTTAAAAGCTCTTTTAAAATAAAGAAATAGGTAGAGTGTTCCAGTTCATCCAAAGAAATGCAAATAGAAGGACTGTTACTTGTGTAAGGAGTTGAACTTTATTAAAACTGGACATCACAAGAGGAGAGAGGCACTGTCTGATTTCCAAGAATTGCTTTAAAACCACAACAGTTAAAAATTTTTCCAGGATTTTCATCTGCTTAATCACTCAAATAACATTTCAAATTCCAAATTAGTACCAAGAGGAATGAAAAGGTTATCACGGGCAGTATTTCAGTAGCTGGTTATATAAGTTAATCATTGCTCACAAGCACTGAATATCATTTTGACACTATGCTTGTGGATTACTTTGAGATTTTAAAAGTTGTTGGTTGTTAGACTTCATTTTGACCTTGCTTGTTCTTCACTTATATACACGTAGGAAAACAACAACTGTAACCAGTCAGTTACACTTAAAAAACATTTCCACAAAATTAATTTTGATATGCAAAAAGGACTTGGTTATTTACTTCAGAATTTTTCAGTTATTAACACAAGGATAGACTGACAGGAAAAGCCTTAAGCTCCCTTGAGTCCTTACCACAAACAGGCTGCACTACAGTCTAGGAAGGAATAAAATATGGCAAACAGGAAAATTCCATGACTGACATAATGGCCTCATCGTAGTTTAGTGCTGGAATCTTCGTGAACTTTAAGACAAGTATCAGCATTTTATGCACAACCACCACCAGGTCAACAGGAGTATGGAATTACCAAACAAAATGAGAGCACAAAAGAAAACTGTAATAAATTAAACTGAATTTAAAGAAAGGCCATAAAAGTATTGACAGGTACCACCTTCAACGTGTGATACAGTAAAATCAGAGTGTGACTGGTCAGGTATTACGCTGGACAGAGGTAAATATGCTTTGTGAACAACAAATGTCTATAGTAAGAAAACACCACACAAATCATTATGTAAAAACTTAAATTCTGAACTTTCTTTGCTGTTTAACGGGCCCGGTTTTGTTCTGGAGCAGAAGTTTCTGTTCATTACAACCAGAAAAGTGTCTTTCTGTGCTTACTAAACATCTAGCACTGATAAAAGAGGTATCATACATATGGTAAAAGACATTAGATGTTTTTCTGTCAGTTCCAAGTACCACAACCTTTGGAACAGCCACTGCCACTCTCCAGGGTATTTCCTTTACAAGGTACAACTGTTAGATTCACACTACCTGTTAACCTGAGATGGAAGGTACCACACCAAGCACTCCAATTCCCAAGAAGAAAAGAGTTGGCTCAGTCCTTAGCCTGCCTGGGGTCCCCAGGTGGAACAAACCCCACCCCTGCAGCCAGTCCAATCTGTTTGTGCACCTCCCCTCACGCTGCTTTGCAGAATGAGGAGCAGCCCCTTGGGCTCCTTCCTTTAAAGTGAGATACATTTGATTTGCATTACATCTGGCAGTGATCACAGAGCTTTTGGACTTCAATGACAATTAAAGGAGTGTGAGCACAGACAGCTGCATGTGAGTAGAACTTCCTTGCCTGACACAAAGCCAGTGCTCTCTATGCAGAAGTACCATTGCAGCCTCTCTTGAAGCCACAGGTATTACAGTGGAGACCAAGCAGCACAACCCCTGATTTCAAAGGTATCATCATGCTGAGCATGCAAATATCTTTCCAGCCTGCTCCAGATCATTACCACTAACCAGAAATTACCACTAACCGGAGACTGGCACCCATGGCATTTTATCTAAAAAATTAAGCATGCACACAGCTTCAATCTACCTGCAAAAACAAAGCCATCCAGGAAATTACAAATAATCTGAATTACATGTTAGAGCTGTGATAACAGACTGTAACAGACTGCAAGTTATTGTGATTGTTATAAACTACCTTAGAGCATTCAGTTGGTTTGTGAACAGTTTTTATCATTCTTTCAGCAAGGAAAGAAGCAGCACCCCAGAAAAACCAGCTTAACTTCAGCCGCCAAGTTAATGAATGCATACAAATTGAGATTCCTCCCCACTCCTCTCAGAGGCAACACTTCCTGCTCTTGCAATTTTATCATGACTCTCACTATTTTTAGTGCTTTGCTGAGAGTCTCTGCTACTGGAATCACGTCTGAAATTCAGCATTCATTTTAAAAGAAAATATTTCCACTCCCCAGCATCCTGAGAAAAGCTTCAAAGTGTGAAATGAGTGCAGCCTACAGGCTAAAAAACTAGAAAGAATACAAGAAATTCAGAGTGGATTTGGTTTTGTTTTTTAAAAAGCCTCACGATTTCTAAGCTGATTCCTTGAGTGGCAGGAGCTGGATAATGCACTGGTTCCTCATGGCTGACTGTCTGGGAATCTCTCCAGAGCAGATGTGAGGCACATCAGCAGTTTTACACGGGAAAAATAGGCAATGCCACTGTCACTGCTCTTTCTATGCAGTGGATAGTCTTACTCTCCAGAAAAATCAGACAGCTTCTATTATAAATCATATTTTTAAAGAGAACATTTGACCTGTTCAACTAAGAATAAATATGATTTTGTGCACAAACTATTTTTGCTTTCCAAAAAGATAATTTTCTTTTTCTTCTCTGAAAGCTAACTCTTGTGCAAACTAAGAGCACTTTGCTTGAGAAGATAAAACTAAGAGTTCTGTTATCTACAAGAAAGATGTAAACACATGTTAAGAAGGAATATAACATTAGGCTTCCTTAGGGGAAAGATGATGCCTTTACATTCTCCTCAACACAGCTACTTGCTTTTAATTGCACATGCAGTTGGAACTGGAAATAGAAAGTTAAATAGATTAGCTGCCTTTATCTTATATGAGTGGGTTTTTTTCAATAGCTACCACTAGATGGTGCAGCAGCTTAAATAATTCATAAATCCACAGCCCTTCCCCGCCCTAACACAGCCCCAGCAGGGGACAACTCACCACCTGCAAATTGAGCTTCTGTGACTGCTGTCAAAACTCATTTTCCCCCAGATGTAATAACCCACTCCCTTCTTTGGCATTTCTTTTAAACAGGAGGAAACATTTGCTCATCTGAGGGAAAACTGACCAGGAATGAAATCACTATGACAGACAAATCCAGCTCCCTCCTCTGCTGCCAGACTAACTCAGCAAACCCTAAAACAAGTCTTAATCTCACTGCACCTCAGTTCTCATCTGGAAATAAAATTATGGAGCTTCTGATTAGTACTTGCATCCTCAGACAGCTGCTGAAAGGAAAAATGATGCCATATTCTGAAACTGTAGACTATTTTAGTGCTTATGCTTTAGGAGCCACATAACAGTTGGGCACACATTTGCCTTGGCCCACAGTACTCTCAGATACATATTGATTATGTTTAAAATCAGCTACGATGACTTTCAGAAGTCCCTTACATGACACTGCAGGGCATCAGACCCAGTTACTCAGGAAATGCTTTACTGTGCCCTCAGCTCCTCTTTTAGGGCCTCCTATTCCACCCCTTGAAGCTCTGGATTTAAAAGAAATCCTGTTGGGTTGAATGTACTGCTGTGCAGTCCAAATGCTTAGTTATGCCTGTACCAGTGGTGAAGAATGGCTGGATTTTTATTTTAGCGATTTTGGTTAAACATTTAACAAGAGTGCCAGCAACATTCATTACAAGTTGAGTTAAACTGATTAGTAAAGTAAAATGTCTTCTCCAGTTCTAGATGTGCAGCATAGGAAGATCTGACCTTACTTTGTTCACAACCAGCAGAACTAGAAGCCTGAAGTGTACATTATTCCAAGAAACATGTTTTAATGATCATCGGTAAACAGATTATGACCAAAGTTATGAGTGATGTGCATTGAAGCCTGTAAGAAAAAGGAAAGTGTTGGTTAGGTAACATTAGAAGTCAGTCATGTAGACAAGGCAAACTTCCTATCAGCTGGTAGACGTCAAACAGACTATTTAATTACTCAGGTATGTAAGAGAGCACACAGAAAGCACACACCTTGCTTTCACAGGGAAGAAACCTCCACCCAGCCATAGCTGGGAACCTTAAGAAATAAAAACCCAACACTGCACAGAAAAAACCTTCTGAAGAGATCAGGAACTGCTGCTGGAACTGTTTAGCAACCCCCTGCAGCACCAGAGCTGGGGAGAGGAACACTAGAAAGCAGCTCTGGAAAAGAAAGGAGACTGGGACCAAATCATTAACAACTAAGACCTGAAAACCAAACTGAGAAGGTTCTTCCCACTCTGGATATATTCGTGGGATAGAATTCCCCCAGGGCTTGTGGCTTTCATTACAGAAAAGAACATTTCTTGGATATACTTTATACATTTAGCTGTTAAGCCTTTTATTATTCTGAACAGGTTTATTCTGCTTAAAAAAAATAAAATTAAAAAAAAAATCAGACATCAAGTCTGTAACTCTGTGAGATTGGCAAAGGGAAATGGAACTGACAACCTCAGAAAGGTACAACAGGATTTATTAGGAATTAAACTACCTCAAAGGGATTCCAAGTGTGCCCTTTTTCCCCTGCACTGTGAACAGAAGTGTGTAGCAAATAAGTCAACAATATAAACAACAAACATGAATGTAGATGCTAAGGGACAGAATGGAAGTCCAACAATAATCAAATAATACCCTGATTATTCATGGGAGAAAAAGAGTAACAATAATTCAGTTATAGTCAATTCCTTTTTCATATACAATATAAAATCCTTCATACAACTGAGTAATGCAGCAATATAATTACTAAACAGCTTCACTGTGTAACGTTCAGAAATAGTGATGCAGCCTCTTTTAGTTGATACTATTCCCATGGGAAGTAGAAGAGAATCTTCTGTTTGTATCAGAATGAGCAGAAAACGACACAAAGAAATCCTGAGGGCACATCCACACTCCAAGGCCTTTCCCAGCACAGCACATGAGCTGTGGCACTGAGGATGGGCTGTGTCACCACAGCAGAGGAGCTGTGGGCCTGCACTGAGAGGCACTTCATCCTGAAACGAACTATTGTGCCCCCTCCTTAAGCACCACAAAGAGAGCTGGTCTAACCACATACTTCTATGCTGGCAAAATGATGTTTACACTGGAGGGTTTATTGTGGTTATTGAAGGGCCATCTTCAATATCTTCCAAGCCACCTCCCTAGCTCAGCACACTTCACTTGCCCGGAGGTGGAGGATGAAGCCATTTCAGCAAGATCTGTCCTTTGTAAGATGGTAGATACTCTTAACATCTAAACGGGATGAGAATCATATTCTACTTACTGCCTTTTCCTTTCCTAACAAAGCTCCTCCACTTGGTTGTGAACTTGCCTCCATCCTCCCTGTTCTGATGCTGCTGCACTCATGGCAGTACATTCTTACTGCAGAAGGGCCACTACACAGAGCAGTTGAAAAGAAACAAGGACCAGGGGACCCCAGGGCACTCAAAATCGCAGCATCAGCTAACCCTGAGCTCTGCTGTGGGACAGGCACCCTTGTTGCATTGAGCACGACTGCTGGCAGTTGTCTTGTGAGGGCAGGATGTTTGTTTCATGATCAGCCTTCCACCGACAGAATTCGAGCTTAATTGTCCCTCCACAGGCAGGATGACACTCGTGGCCATCCTGGACAGTGTCAGAAATACAGGTGTGACCCAGTCTTGCAACTAAGAGAAGCTGTATCAGAAAGCATCCAATGACCTGCACCTCAGGTCAACCCACAAGGAATTATAGAACCCAGAAGGAATTACTCACTGCACAGCGAAGCAAAGAGAGACTGTGGGACTTGTACTTCTGCTGGATCCTCCCATCCTCACAGCACAGGACAGCAGGAAAACAACAGCTCTCAGCTTCATTTCACATAAGCCACACTTGAGAAATCTGTGGCTAATAAGCAGCTGACTGAAAAACAAACAAGGAACTGCCAGACAAGAGACACAACTTCCATGGGAGTATGTTCCTTGCATAAGACTGAAAAGAATGGAGAGGGATCCCTGCTCCCAAGTAACAGTGATAGGAGAAGAGGAAATGGCCTTAGGTTGCATCAGGGGATGCTTAGACTGGGACAACCAACAGGGTTGTCAAGCCCTGGAACGGGCTGTGCGGGAAAGTGGTTGAGTCCCCACCCCTGGAGATATTTAAAGGACCAGATGTGTACACCTGAAGTGTAGATGTGGCACCTGGGGACACGGTTCAGTGGTGCACTGAGCAGTGCTGGGTTAACAGTGGGACTCAATGATCTGAAAGGTCTTTTCCAACCCAAACAATTCTATGATTCTGTAAGAGGGCTGTAGGGGTTCTGTAGGAGGCAGACAATTTGAAAGCCTCTACTGTGTATCCAGTGTTCTGATTAAATTCAGAGGTCCTAGTCAGGGAAGATACTAATTGCAAATTTTTCAGCAGATCTCATATATTTGAAGACTTGATCCTTCTGGGTGCCCAAGAATACTCATGAGCCAACATGCCAATCTAAATGAGGAAGATTATCTTTACTGTTAAGGCTTAGGTACTCACCTGGCACCTCGTACTGTAAAAATACTGAACTTCAGAGGAGCCCTGTGACACATGGAAGATCAGTTCCACAAAAGGAGCACAAAGTATCTAAAAATTACATTACATTGATTTCCACCATGGCAACGTCTGCCACTAAAAACAAAAATTAATCCTATTTTCCAAAGTCCCAGGAAACCACTATGAAATCCTTGTCTTCTCTGGAACAGAAACTATCTCTTTTCTTTTTGCTTACCTTTTATCTTTATTCTTAAAGAGGGTAATAACACAGGAAGAATATTGAAATATATGCACAGATTCTATCCAAACTGCACCTTTTCTCAAAATATTAGCTTCCAGATTAGTATTCTGTGAAATGTGTAGGCTATCTAATGGAAAGATGGCATGACCAAAATCTGTCATTAATGGGAATAAGCAAGATCAGACAATATGCCTATAAAAATCATCTGAAAAGCATTTTTCTCTGCTAACTGAAAACTATACAAGTTTTAGTCTGTTTAGAAGTTCAGATTTCAGCCCAGATATGTGCACACTTATATTTTACTGGTCATAAAGTGGACTTGTAACTGTTAACTAAATAGATATTAGAAGAGGCAACTGAAAAGCTTCCCTTACCTCTCACAGACACAGGCTTTTTTCTTTTTAATTGAAACGTTTTCTATTTTCTAATAAAAAGCACCAAACTTATAAAAAAGACAAAGAACTGAAAGAATGTATAATCTGCCTGGCAAATAACTTCAATTTTAGTTATTCAAATAACATTAAAAGAAAGATTTTTCTAAGCAGAGGCATGAACTGATGAGCTCACATGAAAAAAACCATTTCTAGTGTATTCTTTCCTGTAGTTTAGACAAATACTTGTGAGAGAAAGCATAAGGGGTGCAGAGAAAAGAGTCTGTCCTCCCTGTCCCACCCCCCTAAGAAAAGCTTATGTTACCCTGTAGACAGAGGGGTTCAGAACAAACTCTGCTAATGACCAGTGTGATCAGCAGTGTTCTGCTTTATTTCCAGAAGCTGCTCTTTTATACACTTCCAATACACCCTGGCTTGTGATCACTCTTCAGCTATTGGATCCATGAACTAAACATGCATTAAACACACTCTTAATTGGATTACTACAGGTGTCCACGCAGTGTGAAGTCATTATTTACCTTCTGGGACTCCTCCCTTATTTTGGCACAGGAGTCTCTTTGTTTCAGCCCAGAAGGTCCGTTATCAACATGGTTCAGCGTTTCCAGTTATGTTAAGGCAGGGCCCACAGAAAGGCAGGATGGATTGATCACTACAATCCTGTTCTCTCCACATTCCCCTGACTCCCAGGTCACTGAGATAATCTGGTACAGGTAAGTGAATACATATGAAGAGCCTGCTGACTGTCTTCAAGCTGAAATCGTGCCTGTTGTCTGGTTTGGCTGCTCCCATGACAGTCATCCTCACAGTGCTCCCACAGACAGGGGAACGTGGGCCAGGCAAACTTCCCCTTCTCATAACCAGCAGGTGAGTGGGGTTATTTCATCCAGGCCAGAGCTGTGCTAAAAGCCATGGTGTTCCTTGCAAAAGAGACATTCAGTTACTCTTGCATTACTAAGCAGGCACTTGCCCAAGAACATTGTATTCACATATTTTAAAAGCATAAAACTTCTTCTGTAGTAATTTATGATTCTGCAAGGTGGCAAAAACTAATTAACTTTGTCTACTTGTTTCATAAAATGAATTGGAAAGCTGCAAGAGAAAAGACACCTGGTGTTGCCTGAACAACATGTATACAGCAAACAATAGTTTTTAACTTAAAAAGATAAAGTGAGTCAGATTAGTTTGTGATTTGATTGGAAAACAGTGTTGCACAAAAGCAAATAAATCCACCCAGAACCTGTAATGTTTGAGAAAAGTTTAGACACAAAGTTGTTCTCCTTTCTAACCAGCAGTACTGGTCTTGGTGATTATTTTGATCAGGGTTTATTTGTTTTTTCCCCTTGAAAAACAACAACTTCCTTTTTAATTTGTTTCCAGTAGAACTAACCTATAAACCCCACATTGAAAGAAAGCTTGAGTCCTGTGCCTCAGCAGGACAGAGATTTGGACAGGGTTTGTGCACACAGAAAACACTCATACCTAGCTGAGGGAGAATATTCCGGGATATACATGGAGAACACAGAGGGTAACAGGCAATGTGCTGTACATAACTTAGGGGCAGGGTCTAGTTCAAACACTCACTGAGATCCACAACAGGATTTGTTTCCTATGGAAGGAAGTCCCCTCTCATAATACTTTTACACTGATGCTACCCAAGAGCACAGTGCAAACCACTGACAAGCTACAAGGGAACACAAATCTAATCTAGTTACTCCCTGACACACTCAGTTTTATCACCATAACAGTGTAATACTACCAAATGTCACACCTGACACTGCCCACAAGAGGTATATTATATTTATATGTACACAATATAAAAATTATTTACTGGAAGTTCAGAATTAGCAACTGGCAGAACGTCCCACGCTCATTATTTGAATCATCTGCTGGAAACAATGGAAGAATTTCAACTGCAGTTGAACTCTTCACCTACAATTGAGGAACAGGGCTGGTTGGTGGAATGTAGCCAGTTCCCTGAGCTGTAAATTAAATTCAGTTTAGTCAGAAATACGAGTTGACATTGGAATAGAATTAGAGGCAGATCCTGCAATATATCCTGGATTTGCCAGATCCTCTAGCTCAGATGGCAGAGAGGAGCTGTTGATGATACAGCCAGTAAGTTGGAAATGCTGCATCTACTTCAAATGGCTCTTTGTCTAATTTAGTCCCACTTTTTTGCCCATTCACTTGCTGTTGAGGGTTGCAGAGATATCCACCAGCACTGGACTCTGCCAGTTTTTCATGGATCCTGAAGCCGAACAGAAAAGCAAACAATGCTAAGATGACTCATAAATACCCAGAATTTTTTAGAAGTCTGACATGCTTCAAATGTACATTTTGGGGTGCTTTAAAACAAAAAGTTGTTTGGGGTAGGTTGGTTGTTTCTTTTTCTTGAAGATTCATATCCTCTCTTCAGCTTCACTTGTCTCTCACTGAAAATGCCACAGAAACAGTTGTAAAGGGGACACGTGTACTTTGCAGGTATTATTTATATCTGCATTTGTAACTTGGCACTTCATCTGGAATTCTTTTGACCACATCTGCAGTCTTAAGCAGGTGCAAAAGATTAGTAGCAAACAAAACTGATGGCATACAGATAAGCCCAAATTAATCACTAATGGAAGGGCAACTGGAAGACAAGGGGTTGGAAAAGCAATTTACATCAATCCTCCTATGAAGGAAGGAAAGAAAAATGGAATTCTGCCATCAGCCTTGAAAAGAAAATCTCTTCTTCAGTCTTACTGAAAAACTGTTTAGTGGGCTATTTTAGTACCTTGTTTCAAAACAGATGCTTTCTAACCCAGCATGCTTCTCACCACAGCTGTTATGGAGGTAAATCATAGAATGGTTTGGGTTTGAAGGGACCTTGAAGATCATCCAGTTGTAATGCCCCTGCCACTGGGGGGATGGAACCAGATAACTAACATCTGCTCAGCTCTCCACATCGAGCACTATTGCCTTCTTCTCATGTCTCTTCTCTAACTAGTGCCTCTTCTTATCTTAATTTAGGTGTAATCCTTGAATTACAGAGCTGTGCTCTTGATATGTTATGTTTCCCCACTCCTTCAGAAGACAAAAGTCACTAATATTCAGTGATAAACCCCATGCCTCAGGCTATTGATTGATTAATAGGAATTAAAGAAGAGAGCATGCAGGCCTACTGATCTTTTTTCTTTCAGGTGAGAGCATTGTTGTTTGTGAGTGTTGTTTGTTTGCCCATGAAAACTCTGTTACCAATTCCAGTGGTAAAATATTAGTGTTGAAGTCTAACTCTTGGATGGGGGGACAGGGGGTGCACACACAACATGTCAGAAAAAATACCTGACAGCAAGTTCCTTATTCCTTTAAAACTCTTTCCAGAGAGATTCCCAAAAGCTCAAGTCCTTGTTGCAGATTGCCCACACTCCTTTGGGGTTTTTCTGCAGTCACTGATGCAAGTTTTCCCTGTCACTGCTGGCCCAGGGACTGAGCACTCTCTCCTCTGTGAAAAGACACAGGGTCCTCAAGTGTCATTAGCAGGCGACAAATTCAAAGCTAAGAAAATTCCTTAACATGCTGAGCTGTGACACTGTGCACCCCAGCCTGGCCATCTTCTGTGGTCATTCCCTCACACACTTTGAAAACATTAAAAACAATACAAATATGGCAATCACAAAGCACAAATTGCATCACCATCACCTACTGGTCTCTACCAATCCGAGATGGGAACACACCTATCAGCACCATAAAATTCCTTGAAGCCTAGAGGTGTTCACCATCATAAAACCTTTTCACTCAGGCACAAAACTCCTTTTCTGAACCCAGTGTGTGTGTCTGTTACATTTTTATCTCTTACTGACAAGCATTGGCTTTACCATTACATTTGGTCACTTCTGGTACTTCAGAAAACAGGAGAGTCAGCTCTCACTGACTGATCAAAACTGTGTTATTTTAGTTCCTATTAGAGTCAAATGTATTTTCAACATGCTTCAGGCAGAAGGTGAGGAAGTAACGGCAAAACTACCCAGATATGAAGACCATAGTTCATATCCTCCCGTGTGTGAAGGTTTTTCCTCTCCTTTGGTAAGGAGAGTTCAGTCTGTGATATGCATTTTTTATTCAAATGAACACAACCCCAAACACATTTCCTGGCCCAATTTCTTGCTGCATGCTAAATATTCACACTAGTCAGTGTATATATGCCTGTCAAGTCTCAGCAGTAAAAAAACATGACAGCATTGCTAATCAGACTTCTGGTTTCAGTTACAGCAACACTCTTACAAGAAACAATATAAACATGTATTTTGGAAAAAGAAACAGCAAACTGCAGATCCTCTCCACTGCCTCTTGCCTATTAGCTTCAGCACCAATGGCTAATGCTGTGTGGGCAGCAGATGGACCATGCTGTGAGTATTTCAGCAGTTCTGTCCAGTGGCACAGCACAGCACAGCCCATCGTAAAAAGCATCAGGCAGGATTCACACTTCAGGGCAAGGATCCCACCATTTGAAATGCAGAACAGTGCAGCCCTTCTTGCTGTATTATTTTCAAATAGTTTCTAGATCACAAACCCTAACCCTTCCTGAAAGAAAGGAACATTAGTGCCCTTAAAGAACACATTGTTTCAGTATGTAATCTATTGTTTGCTAAAATATCCCCTTGCAAAGTGTGGTAGGGTTTTTTTGGTGTTCTTTTTTTAGCCTTGTTTTTTTGAAGTCTCACTGGGAAAGAGGGGAGGGAAGAACAGTTCTAACTTACCACCTTGGCTGAACCCAGCCTTTGTTGCCCAGGAACTGCTCCACAATTAGTCAAACACACATTTTGCAAACATTCCCATTTTTTAATGTGCTTAAATAGGGCAAAATCTTTCCAGCCTAAACTTTTTACATATACACCTCAGGAACCTGGTATGGTTTTAGTGACAATTCTCTGAAACAACCTGCAAAATTTCATCTCAGTTATGACTGAAAAAAATGGCCATACCTGCTGGCTCAGTGAAGTCATGTGAACCAATTTTTAACTGAAAATGTATTTTACAGTACCATGACACTCTTCTGAAAGCTGCCTAATAACTAGAGATGCAAATATATATTCAAACACGTGTTTTTATTTCATAACCTTAAAGACATTGGCTCTAGGACTTTCAATGGACATGACAGAGTCCAGAGATCAAGTGATTAATAGCTACTCATAGCAACAGCACAATTGCTTTAAAAAGGTGGGTGAAATGACCTGGAAATGCCACTCATTGCTGGCATTTAACAATATTAAAGTAATCTAAAAACCAGCAAATCACTGTAACTCTCATCCAGGTATATGGACTATTGAAACAGGAAAAGTTAAGGCACTGCATGTTTCCTGGGTCATGAAATATGGTGTTTGGGGTTGTGTCTATTCAGAAAGTCCTTTGTCTCTTAAGAAAGAATCTCTTTGGTAGGTTAGTTATTAAGGGTTCTTCATTGTGAGAAATGTACAAAATTAAATTCATTCTTTTTGCTTCTTTATTCCCAGAGCCACAACTCCCTCTATCATCTATCTAAAAGAGTTTTGTTTGCTGTTTTGTTTTTATTTCCCATGCTGTATGAAGCAATCCTTTTCCAGAAACAATGAGCTAATGTATTTATTATCCCCAGTATCACTGTGTTTTCTTTGTCTTACACCCTTCAAGAAGAAGCAGGTTATTTTCTTCCCTCAGGACACAGTCCAGTTTCCAGTGTTGGGTGCCACAGTCACAAACAGCACCAGTTTTAACATTGGTTTTAAAGGCAATTCTTTTAAACATCTTTACCAGCATCATCCCACTTATTTGCTTGTCTCTTCAGCAACCTGCATAAGGTGAGTAATGTCTTTTTCCCCTCTTTTGCTTTATTATGCAAAATGTAATTGAGGAAACTTGTTATATCTTGTGAGCAAAATTCAGCTGTTGTGTAAAATACCAAAATCCCCTGCCCTTCATTAACAGTGCCCCAGAGTCCAGAAACAGCAGAGCAATGAGCCTGCAACTGTGAAAGGAACAGCACCAAGCAGTCCCCAGTGACAAAATAGGACCTGGTGTGCAAGCTACCAAAATCACTGAGTTTGGATGTTTTACTTCCTGGATGCTGCCTTTTCATGTGCTTTCTGAATCCCCTTCATGCAGTGGCAGATTCAGAGCTACTGCACACTGAGCTTTCAAACCATTTGTCACAAACCAGAAGTGAAGCAGAACTCTGAAAAGAAAACTGACATCCAACAGTTTCCTCAAAGATGAACTTAATCTCTAACTAACCATCCAAAGGACCCAAGACTGGGCCAGTGTGGGTGAAATCTTGGCTTGAAAAGATACAGCTCGACCTGTCAGCGAGCACAGGACTGAGCCACATAATTCAGTGGAAATTACTGGGAAGAAAACAGAAGCTAAAGTCTATAATCAGCCAGTTCTCAATTTCAAAAAGCAAAACCTGCACAAGATCATGTTCATGATGTTAAAGTTTTAGAGAAACAGTGTACATATATAATATATAGATATTTGCATAAGGTTTATTTATTTTGAAACCTCAATACTTCTGTGTTCACTCCTCACTGCCCCAGGAAAGCAAGATGTGCCAAGGACTCTATACAAAAAGAACAATGAACTTATGTTCTCTGAAAATATATGAGCAGTCTATCATAATGTTTTCCAAATGTTTGCCAGTAATTTTAAAACTATAAATCTTAAAATTATCTAAAAATCATAGAATTGTATTTGGCTTATAAGTGACACAATACCAGCAGAACAAGTTTAAAAAAAAAAAAAAAAGTCTGAACAGCCAAGAAGATGGAAATGTAATTTCTTCTCAACTTCTGTCATAGTTCAAATGAATTGATTAAAAAAAACATAGTTCTTTTAAAATATCCATTACTCCTTGACACAAATAAGAAATTCCCTATGTGAACACAAATGAAAAAGTAGAATTGTTCACAACACTGTATCTTACCCCAAGATGTGTACTTAACAGCAAATCACATACAGAGTATATTTAGGAACAATTTTGCTGAAGTAGCAGTCAGTGAGAGTATCACTAATTTTGTTTCATGATACTTCACTACAAAAATTACAGGAAGATCAGAGCCAGCCCTCAATATCTTTAGGTGCAGGCCTGCAAAATAATTTCCCAGGCCACATGCCAGTAGGTATTCCTCACATAACTGCTCCATATAACTCTGGAGAGAAGCAGCAAGATGATTCATCCGAGTTTGGGTTACCTGCTATCTGTAAACCTGGATATTCAGCCACATGTCTCTGACACGTTACCAAGCCATAAATCATTTAGTGACAAGGTGACCCCTCCAGTGACAATCCCAATCCCTCACTTTCAGCAGAAGTGCTTCAAACAGAATGAAGCAAAGATCCATGTGCTTTCCTTTTACTTTCCTTGGCAAAATAAGTCAGTTATGTATGCAGGTTTGAACTGGCTATGCTAAAATTATCTCAAATTCTGTCTGCAAATCATTCCATGTAGTGTCCAGAAGCACTACACAACTTACAATTTCAAATGTGGGTTGTGGTTGTCCCCATCCCTGGAGGTTTTCAGGATGCCATTGGCCAGATAATCTTATCTGGGCTCCCTTTCCCACAAATGGTTGGACCAGATGATCTTGTGAGGTTCCCACAGTTGTAAATGGGCTGTTCTGTGATTGTCTGATCTCACAGCTGTAAAACACAGTAGTGGACACTGAGAAGACAAGAGCCATCAGCCCCTCTGTGCAGATTTGTAGCCAGCTGAGGGTGGAAGAGGCAGTCAGGGAAAGACAAAAGCAAGAAAAAAATCATATTCAACCTTTTCCTTATTTAAGTCACACCCTTATCACTCACCTCTGCACACTCTCTGCCATTAGTCTAAGAGGTTTCATTTGCAAAGGCTCATATACTGGGTTAACGTGCTTTGAAAGGAGGCAGATGGGCCTCTGTGATAAGAGAGTGGAAGCTGCCCCATGTCAGACATAAAAAGCTGAGCCAATCTTGCAGACACCCAGTCCAGTGAAGGAGGAATAGCTGGTGTGCCTAAAAGGAAGCTGCAGGACCCACAGTGGAGCAGGTTTATCCTGCACGACTGCAGCCTGTGGACAGGACCCACAGCAGAACAGTTCATGAAGGAAAGTGCACTGACTCTGCACTGATTGGAGTTGTGCCTCATGCCCATAATTCCTGCAATGTAAGGCTTCACTATCTAGATGACACATGAAAACCAAACAGCTATCAATCAGACACAGAGGTCAAAGCAGAGTTATGTGTTGTTAATATGAAGTTCCTCCTGTTACACAGAAGTCCTGGAGAACACAGAACTTTAGCTGTGAGCTGCTAATGCCTACAGAGCACTCAGCCAACACATTGCAATGCACAATATGGCTCTGAATGAATCAACAGGAAATAAGGCTCTCTGCTGAATTATACAGACAGCAATGCCCTGATAGCTGAAAAGTGGTATTACAGCTTATACAGGGAGTCCTTCAAAATCTACACAGGCTGGCCTGTAACAGATTGCACAGGTTTTAACTTTAAAAACAAAAAAAAACAGACCAAAAACCAACCACCAAACCACTTAACTACCAAAGCATTTTGACCAAGAAGCTAAAACCAAAATTCTTATCCCTCCCAACCAGTGGAGTGTAACACACCAGATTTTTTTTGTAGCATGTACAAGCCTCCTCTCAGATGTCTATCTGACTAAGTTTACAAAACTTACTACTTCCATGTATTTCTTAAAAGTCATGCTAAAGCAGCTGGCAGTATATATATGTATATACTTACATAAATGTATATATATATATAAACCTTTCCTTACAGATTTTAGCAATCACAACTTCAGACTGATTCCTCCCTGTGAGTTTTGTTTGTCCTTCTTTACCAATATTGCTTTCCATGGGAAAACCCTATTCCTTTACAAACTCACTGTGTACAGGTGAACCTGGAGAGATTATGACCCTTGCCATCATGGTCTAGATTTCTACCAGGTGCTTCACCAGGTCTGACACCATCAGCAAACAATCCCACAGTTTGTTTTTTCCCCTTGGAGAAGCAAGCAGAATACATGTTTCTTCTCCACTCTCCAATGCACTTATCTGAACCACAACCTACAATTGTGCAATTAGGCAAGGAGGTAACAGGGCAACTCGTGAAGATTTGTTTTGTCCCTTAACAGGGAAGCTAAAAGAGCAGGAACCTCTGGCTTGATATGTCTTGTTGAAATGGAAGCAGGTACAGAAGGGCACCAGGGACATGTGGCACCTAGACTTACCAAAATTATTTTAATTGAAAATCTTCACACTGATGAAAACTTTTCATATTTTGAGATGGACAGGGGAATTCTGGAAATGAATTCCAACACCAGTATGCCTTTTGACAGTGATGTTTAAGCCATGGCCCTAACATCTGCCAAGCACTTCAACTCCTCTCTGGGCCAATTCTTCACTGTTTCAAATACAAAACAACCTTTTGCAGCCTGTTGTACATTTCTACAAAAAAGCACACCACAAGAATCTAAAATTATGGAACTTCTCATAGATAGTTCTGCAAGATTATTATCCAAATATGATTAAACCATCCTCCTCTTACATTGTGATTCACTGTCAAATCTCCAGGCTATTTATCTCTTTACGTAAGGGTCACATGGCTGCTGATTACCCTGGAGACAGTGCTTGGACTATATAATATCCTTACCATAGGACAGTTGTTTTACACTCACTTGTAAGCAGAGTCACTGTTGTATTCATGGAGACATGTATCATCATTAAAGGATAAGCCAAAGATTTGAGCCCAGAATTTAAAGTGAAGTATATTGGAAGTTAAAATTACGCACAAAAATATAAATTCTAACATGTTTTAATCCCTACTTAGTACAAAAAAGAAGTTCTCAAGTCTCAGACTTTACCAATATGACTATTTTGTTTAGGGTAACATTTCTGTCACGGGGGGGGGGGGAAATAGCAGCTTTGCAGAAAGCATGCTATTAATTATGTTTTATTTAATTCCATTTTTTCAGATTCTCAGAAAGGTGTTTAGCTAGTTATTTACATTTCATACTTTCCAGAGGAGATAGTTTTAAAATTTGACCCTAAAAGTAGGCAGGGAAGATATTTCAGTCAGTAGAAGTATATGCCCTTCAGAGTGCTTGGATTTGCTGTGGTTTTTTGAACTTGAGGTAAGAGCTTATATATGAAGAGCTGTGCACCACATAGTAGATGATGTGGGGTCCTATGGCCACGCTGCTAACTGTAAAAACCTTCAAAATTTCGATCTTCTTCCACTGAAAAAGTTCAAGATGTTAATGTTAAGAGACAAACTTCTTCCGGAGAAGTCTCACATTGGTGAATCTGTGACTGAATTTACACAATGTTGACAGATTAATTCAAAATAATTTAAACAATTCTTTGCATGGCTCATATTCATCAACGTGTGTGACAACATTTTCAAGCAGTGCATTACTCCTACAACCTACGCTCCACGTGCCCATGCCTGTGACTTCAGCCACTGGCCACACTAAAATGAAATAGAGCAGCAACTTCCTGTGATTTCACACACCGATTTGGGGTGTAGGGTTATTTTTTTATTTAGCTTTTGGCCCTGTTCAGACACAGAATACACTGTTGGCTTCAAAAGTATAGCTGAGAACACTGAAAACACATTTTTCAAGTCTCAGGTCTGACTTAGCAATTGTCGACTCCTGTTCAGGTGAATGAGCTCTCTAGTCTATGCTGACCATAGCCTAGAGACAAATTTCAGGTGCAAAGTACACACAGAAATAGGGTGAATTCCTTCCTTGCCCTGAGACAGCAGCTAGCCCATCTAGTAGCTTGTTTAGCTTCCTCAAGCGCTTTTCCCCATATTTCCCCCAAGTACATTCTCCTTGGTGCTCAGCACAGGTAAACTGACATTGTGCACATAGGAAATACTGTATGTATCATATAATTGTTTTTCCTAGTGCCCAATAAAGTCTCTGGAGTTTAGACAGATGTCTAAGACAATCATTTACTGAGTTGGTTATAAAGCTACTAATTTAACAAATAGTTTTGAAGTTGGGGAAGTAACTGCTGCTGTTTTCTAGAACTCTTGCAGAACTACACTGCCAACAACTGTCCTCAGTCCAGCTGCAGGTTCTCTGAGTTTAGCTTATTGACACATCTGAAGAAACAACTTTGAAACTGTAGAAACTGGTCCTTTTGTACAACCATGGTACCACACACATTTGGTTCACACCAGAAAGTGAGGGGGCTGAGGGGACATTATTTTGTTCATGACAGTGCAAGGAGTATTTTAGTCACATGCAGTTAGCCCCCTCTTTCTTTTAAGTGAGATTTTCTTAGCCAGGATGTGCAGACAGGTACGTGCATGAGCTCCTGATACCCTTCACCAATATTCTCTCACACCCTCATTTGAGCAGACACTCTGTGGCAAATGGCCTTTGTCTTCACCCTCTGCTTCCACTGCAGAAGCAGAGATTCCACTCTGCCCAGTTATCTCTTGCAATAATCCCTCACTAAAGCTCAGAATGCTGCAGGCCAGCAGAAAGCCTGTTGCAGCTGGGCTTCTAGGCCACAGCACTATCACACTCACTCACTTGACCTGTGAGCTGGAATGATCTCAACACTGGAAAAGCAGGTTAGACCCCGAGCTGATCCAGTAAACTCTTTTGAAAACGTGCATTACATGGGGTTGAATCCTAGAGGAATTTTCCTTGTGTTACGTGCTGGTCAGGGGTAAGATGAAATATTATCTTTTAAACAGACACAGAAGATACACAACCACCTCCAGTGCTGGTAAAACCAAGCCGAGCCACGCCACAGAGAGGGAGGAGACTCCCTTTTATTCACCTGTTACTCACCTGCGGTCACGCCGAGATCTCCCTGTCACTGCAGCAGCAGCAACCAGGGAGCAGCCGGTCCCGGGGCTGCCCGTGCGGCTCGGCGGAGCCCCCCGAGGGCCANCCCTGGCCCTGCGAGAGGCCGCCCGGCCCTGCCCCGCCGCCCGGCCCCGCTGCCGGCAGCGCCTGTACCGAGCCCTGGAGCTGCCCCCGGGCCGCGGCATCAACTGCTCGGGCATCGTCCGCGGAGACCGCAGGGCCATCGAGGAGGCGCAGCTCCGCAACCTGGAGGTGGCGAACAGGAGGGCTCCACTGACGCCCGGCCACTACCTGAACATGACGAGGGACTGCAGCGCCTTCAGGGAGACCCGGCGCTTCATCGAGTTCCCGCTGAGCCAGGAGGAGGCGGAGTTCCCCATCGCCTACTCCATGGTCATCCACAACAAGATCGAGATGTTCGAGCGGCTCCTGCGCTCCCTCTACGCCCCCCAGAACGTCTACTGTGTGCACGTGGACAGCAAGTCCCCGGCCGCCTTCCAGGGGGCCGTGCGGGCCATCGCAGGCTGCTTCCCCAACGTCTTCGTGGCCAGCCGTCTGGAAAACGTGGTCTACGCCTCCTGGTCCCGGCTGCAGGCCGACCTCAACTGCATGCGGGACCTGCTGCAGCGCCCCGTGCCCTGGCGGTACCTGCTCAACACCTGCGGCACCGACTTCCCCATCAAGACCAACGCCGAGATCGTGCGTGCCCTGAAGGTGCTGCAGGGCCGCAACAGTCTGGAGTCGGAGAAGCCCTCGGCGGCCAAGCGGGCGCGCTGGCAGTTCCACCACGAGGTGAGGAAGTCCATCTCCAGGACCGACATAGAGAAGCTGCCGCCGCCCCTCAATTACCCCATGTTCACAGGCAACGCGTACATTGTGGTCACACGGGGCTTCGTCCGACACATCTTCGAGAACCCCATAGCACAGAAGTTCCTCGAGTGGGCCAAGGACACCTACAGCCCTGACGAGCACGTGTGGGCCACCCTGACCCGCTTGCCGGGCGTGCCGGGGGCTGTGCCCCACAACGACAAGTTCCAGCTGTCGGACATGAACGCCCTTCCCCGCCTGGTCAAGTGGCAGTACCTGGAGGGCGACCCCAGCAAGGGCGCACCGTACCCGCCCTGCACCGGCCGCCACCAGCGCTCCGTCTGCATCTACGGGGCGGGCGACGTGCCCTGGCTGCTGCAGCAGCACCATCTCTTGGCCAACAAGTTCGACCCCGAGGTGGACGATGCCGCCATCCTGTGCCTCGAGGAGCACCTGCGCCACAGGGCCCTCTACGGCCGCGGGCTCTGAGGGGACCCGCGGCGACCCCCGCCAGCACTGCCGCCCTGCTGGGCCAGCGAGAGGGAATCCCCCTGACCCCCCCGGTCCCTGCCGTGCACGGACCTCGGGACAGCGGGAGGGGATCCCCGTTCCCTGCCGGGCGGGCCCCGAGGGGGAGCGCGGCGCTGAGGGCGCAGGGCCGGCCGGGGCACCCCGGGGTTCGGCTCTGCCCTGCTCTGCCCCTGCCCCGCCTTGCACGGACCGGCGGGAGGGAGCGGGGGCTGCGTTTTTCCTTCCCTTGCCGGGGTCTGTTCGCAAAAGTGCCCCCAGGGCTGCTGCTCGTACACGGACCAGGTGCCCGCCCATCCTGCCAGGAGCGGAGCTGAAAGGGGGATTAAAGTGCTTTTCCACGAAGCACCTGCAGCTCCCACCCGCCCCTGGCACCCGGGCTGCTGCTCGTGCCCCACTTCAAACCTTGACCCTGTCAATAGCCATTAGCCGTTAAAAACAACACCAGCCTTCAATAAAATCAGATAAATAGTGAAACAGATCGCGTTTTGGTATTCTGTGTGCTGTGGTCCCCTGAGAACGGTTGTGCTCCCGGGCAGAGCCATTAAAGCAGTTACGGTTCAGCACCCCACTTTGTCTGTAACACGGGCAGAGGGATGACCTTGTGCTCAACGGTATGCAAACCTACATTGTTCCATTGTTCATCTCTCTTTCCCCCTCCCCCCGAAGGTATTTTTGTTATATTTTGGCAATGTAATTGTAATATCCAGTAGTAGATGTGGCCATTTACATGAACAAGCCAATCATCCAACACATTGTTTTCTTAAGTTTCTAGAAGCTGCAAGATTTGTGAACTTCTGTATTTCACCCACATGTATTTTTCTCACCTTCTTATACTAAAGCTTGCCAGTTTCCATGGATCCAACAGCTTCTCATTACCTGTAATGGTGAGGGATTAATTCCATTGTCTTTATACTACCAAAAAACTGGTCAAGTAATTTTTCTGTCAGTAAACATACTCACCTTTATAAATTTGAGGTCTACAGTAGAGAATTAGTATGATACAAAGAATATCTGAAGCAATTCCATAGTACCAGGCTACATTCAGATCAAGTTAGGATTTCAATCACACAGATCTTTAAAACATTGATTTAAGTAGGATGAGAAGATGAAATAACTTACTTGAAAAGGTGTCATTGCAATTTTGTTAGACATTTTAAAGTGAACTTGGTTATAAAGTAATGATTTTTAAAATGCCATGATGATTTCATAGCAAACTTTATTGGCAAGAACTCCAAGTACTGATAAGGAAAGTTCTCAAACATAAATACCTGAGGTATCATTGGGCATTTGTTTATTTAGGAAAAGCAAATACAGTAATAGGATTGCTGGTCCCAGGGGGGATCTCTTTCCAACTTATGTAAGCAGACACTTGCTACAGAGATTACAGCTTTATGCTAACTTGACAGTGACACAGAAGATCCAAAAATGGTTTCAGCAGCAAATTCAACATTATGTATCTCCATGTCTAGTCTTTTAGAACAAACAGAACTTCTTTGCCTACTCAGGGTAAGAACTCAGGACTCCCAGCATAGCAGACTGCATCTAACCCCTGCTGCCTAATCTGATTTTGCTTGTTGGAGCTCTTTCACTTACTTTAAATTAACACATATTAGCTCAAAATGGTAAACTACTGCCAGTGGGTTCCTTGGGGGACTGAGATATGTTCAAGTTTCTGGACTAAATCAAGCAGAGCGGGGTCACTGTGTTTCTAACTATAACAAAGTGTTGCCTTTTTCCCTTGGAAAATGGAGGAAAAAAGTGCACATCCATGGAGAAAAGAAGAAAAAAATCTCCATACTTGGAGTTTTAAGGAATTGCATCAGAACCAGACCCATCCATGAAAGAAGAAGATCTACACAACTTATTTCTCAAAGAACCTTCTACAAAGGTTTTTTCTGGGGGTAGAAGGAATCCCAACCTGAAATAGTAAAAGATTATTGAATGAGGGACCTCTGTATTATTATGTATGTAAGATATATACCTACAAGTTACTTACAGATTTGTCAATCAATTTTATCCCCTTCACTCTGTAAATATGTTTAACTTCTTCAGCTCAGAAACATGAACTATTATCATAGAACCATAGAAT
>VYXB01006974.1:6692-50052 GCA_013397135.1 Pachyramphus minor
TCCCTTTCCTTTTCCTTTTCTCTTTCCCTTCCCGTTCCCTTTTCCCTCCCCTCTTGCCACTGATGCTGTCAATTTATTCCAATTTTCTCATTCCAAAAATAACTCTCACAATCAATTAGACTATAGTAACAAGGTCTAAATGACTGGAAAAATTATCTTTTGGATAAAACATAAAAGTCACTTTTTCACTATAGCAGAAAAAAGTTGATTGTCTCAAATTGTAAGTATATGCTAGAGAATGAAAACTTGATTATAACACTTTTTCAAAGTATTAGAAAAGATCCAGATTAATATTGTCTTGAAATGTAAACCATCTTTATTAGTAAAACAGTGTATCAAAATTTCAATTAAATTCTTTGTTATTAGAAATATTAATATTAATATTGTTACCATTTGGAATTAATGTCGCAGTCCCGTCTATTTTAGAAGTCTTGAATCTAATCTAGAAATTTGTTAATCTGTCATTTTTTATGGTTAAATCAGCCACCTAATTGGAGTGACATTTTAAATTCAGAGCAGTGTCTAGATATTCCTCTCTGAGCTATTTCTACCTCTTACTGATTCTTTCTACCTAATGGCACCAAAAAGCAGCTCTTTAGATACCCATAAAGCTGAACGTCTAACCAAGCTCTCATCCTTGCAAAATGCTTTTTCCTAGACTCAAGAAACACAATGCTCTCTTGCTTTTATCCACCCTGAATGCTTATGAAATGGCCATTTTCATGTCATCACTTCAGTCTATCATTGTGTTCATAATACTCTCTGTCTATGCAAACTTTCTTGCATACCATCTGGCTCCTTGTTATCGACTCTACTCAACATAAGTGTCTGTTTAACATTCAAAGTCTTTCCTGACCTGTCCTTACTACACATCAGTTCATTGTCAAAATATTGACTCTAAATTCCAGTCTGGCTAGGATGCCAGCTTTCATTTTGTACATCTACTTGTCCCACTATCCTCATGATTAGGAGAAGCTGCCTTTAAGCATTCACTTTGCCTTTTTCTCCTCTTTTAATGCCCTTCTTTCAAACAAACTGTTCAATGACTTGCTTCTTGCCAGTAAAAATTCGCTGGAGCACAGAAGGCGCTTTTTGTTTTCTAGGCTGAACATAATTTCAGTGTTTCTTTGCACATCCGCACTTGCCTTTAATGTATCATGCATTGCTTCATTCTCTATGGTTCTGCAGTCTAGGGCCTTGTTTTTGGGAGGATGTAAAGGATGTTTCTAAATATATCACATTCTTCAGCATCAAAAATTTTAAAATAAATATACTTGCAGTAGAACATAATTTTTCATGCCTATGAGGTTTAATTATTCCTCAGGCAATAGTCACACTACCTGATAACAAAAGGACCAAAGTAAACTTTTCAGTTCTCTCCTGTACTAACAGCAATACTGAGCATCTGTTTTGTTAGACCAGTCCAGGAATCCCACAGCTTTGGACTTGTGCCTCTCCTAGCATTCCTGGTAAGAGCTGACCCTCTCAAACAGATATACTGTGACATGGCTGTGCACCAGGCTGTGACAAGGCAGGTGATGGGGCTGGGTCAGCGTCTGGGACAGGCTGGGACAGCTGGGGACAGGCCCCCAGCTCTGCCCAAGACTCTTCAGAAAATGACACCAGGGCTGCTCAGCCTTCGAGGCTGTAAGACCGTCCAGCTAAATCAAAGGATTAGTGTGATAATTTTAATTTAATCCTGGTTTCTTTTAAATGGTCATGTAAAGAAGCACAGATTCTTATTGTCAAACCAACACCTTCTCACTGTGAATTGAATGTAAGTCCGTTCTTTTTGCTGTGAAAGATAATCAAAACACCAACAGCAGAAGGGTGCTACAGGTTAGTAAACAATTCTCAGAGTCCCACTGCTCTCAATCACTTTGTTGCTCTTCCCGATAGTAGAACTAATAAAGCAAATTATTTGTATATGCTTTTGTTTATTCACACAAGTATTCATTTTTTTACAGGAGCTTAACGAAACAAACAAGTTACTGGCTGGATTTACAAAATGAATGAATAATTTTATGACCACTAATAATAGATATAGCTGTGTAACTTAATGAGAAAGCTAATCAGCTTTCATACTTCTGGGGCAAACCTGATAACCTCCTTTGAAGTGCTCTGTCTTCCTTTTAATCCTCTAATGGGAACATTGTAAGAGGAGGGATGCAAGGTTTGAAAGAACAATGAGCTAATCTGGCATATATTTCAAACCCTTTAGGCAATATTCATTGCTTCCTATCTAGTATTTCACTGAAGTCAGTTCTAGGAAGTTGTGGGCAGGATATAGTCAGGATTATAATAAGTTAAAATAAGAGATACAATCAAAGTAGACTAATTTTTTTGATCCAAATTAAAACATATGTACAGTATGCATGCCATAATACACATAGAACTCAATTACTGAGTAGCTTGTAGTCAAGATACAGATTTACCTAAAGTCTGACTTTGCCTGTTGGAGAAATAAGGAATGCCTGTTGGAGAAATAAGGAACAAGTCCATACACAAAGTTTTGGTTCTGTTCTCAATGAACTTTTCAATATTTGATTCAAATATTCAATTCCTTTCTATTCCAACAGAGAATTTTTTTTTTTAATTTTTTTTTTTTAGCTCTGACAACTAAAAATAGTTGCAGATATAAAAGAGCTTGACTTTTGTCAGTGAAGCACACAGCTGAGATTTGGAATGACCCCCTTAGAGGGGGTCTAGTCAGTGATTCTTGTACACATAGGCCTTATGGCAGTTAAAAAAAAAAAATCCAAAAATCTTTTAGGTAAGGCTCAAAGAAACTGCCATCTCAAAAACACTGATAGTGGGCAACAAACACATTCTAGTTTGGGATGGAATTGGAATGAGTGGCAGGCAGTTCATGAATGTTCAAGACCTGTTTTTCTGGTAGATTCTCTTGTGTTACTGGGAAGTCTTCTGCATCTTGTACAGATTAAGAATTTTTAACAATTTCAATTTAATCTTACTGCTAATGAGACTGGCATGAGAACGTCTTTGAAATCTTCGGATAATTCAGCAACGTTTACAGCATATGGCTTCCTCTTTGAAGATCTGACATATTATTAGTAGGTTAGAATCAAGTTCTGACAAAACTTCAGCAAAGATATTTTAGTTCTAAATCTAAATTAAAATCCTTTGATAGTAAATCTGATCTGATCTTCTTGGATCAATTGCTTCAAATTGGATTATTGTACTGAGCAAGTGATCCTAATGCAGCATATCAGAATCAATTTGCTCTACAAGAGTTTATCTCACTTTAATTAGATAAAGAGAAATATGTTATCACTTCAGACTTTTACTTATATTGATATATAATGTTTTTTGATCTATAATGATGTTTTATGCAAAACTGCATCTGGTGGTTTACTGAAATGAATTACTATTACCTACTGCATTGTGACAAATGGCACATGGATTCTGATTCTATGAGATTCAAAGAAATTTATGTAATAAAAGATCCTATTTATGCTTTATGTGTACGTTGGCTAGATACAAATTATTGCTGCACACCTGCCGTGTGCATAATTTTGGAAACTCTGAAGATCAAATTAATGAAATATGCTGTAGATTGTGTTTAAACAGCTTTGTCCATGGAACAGTTTGTTTGGAATAAATGTCCTACCTAAACTTCTTTTTTCTTTTTTTTTTTGTTTTTCTTCCTGGGGTGTATATTAGAGCAAATAAGAAAATTCAAGAGACACTAAAGGGTTAGATTTATGAATGAAACTCTTTCTTCCCCTGCAAAAACCAAGTGAGCAACTTGAGGATGCTTCTAGGCAGCTGTATATTCCTAACTGCTGCTTATATGACAGATTGCAGAGTCTGCCTTTGGCAACATTTCCTCCTTCAGATTTTCACAAGGATGAAATGCTCTTGAAGAGTTTTTGACTGTTTTCTTCACCCTCTCTTTAGTCCTCAAAGAAAGACTTCATAGGGATTCTCAATTTTTGTTGCATTTCTGTCACCCCCTACTTTGCTACTTTTTACATTTTTAATTGTTCCTCAATTTAGGCTGGAAATAAACTGATGTTATGCAGGGTATGATACCTGTAGGACAATTCAATTGATACAATCTTTGTTTTCTGTGACCCAGGTTTTTCTTTTTCTTTCTTTTTCTTTTTCTTTTTCTTTTTCTTTTTCTTTTTCTTTTTCTTTTTCTTTTTCTTTTTCTTTTTCTTTTTCTTTTTCTTTTTCTTTTTCTTTTTCTTTTTCTTTTTCTCTTTCTCTTTCTCTTTCTCTTTCTCTTTCTCTTTCTCTTTCTCTTTCTCTTTCTCTTTCTCTCTTTCTGTTTTATTGGCCTGGTGCTTCAAATTTGAAATTTATATAATTTGGGATATTTTCCAGCTGATTATTCTTTACTGTTCTACTAGGATTTTGCAAAAGAACCCCAAAAGCACACTTTTTCCTCTGGGTGAAACAAGTGTGAAACACTTCGATATGTTATAGATTCATAGGAATGTGTTTAACAGAATGTTTCAAGCTAAATCCAGAACTGCAAACAAAAGTTCTGTAGACCTAAAAGTTTAAAAAATGTCTTTTAAAGAGATGGGAACAAGATTTCTAAGCTTGCAACTTGCAGCAAGGCAGCACCACCATGGTCAGTCCAAGTATATTGTACTTGTCTGAAATCTTAATTTCCTGCAGCAGAAGTGTCATGTTGTCTTTAAAAAATCACTCCCTGATTTTAATTAATGGCATTATCTTCTTTTGAGGAATATCCAGTAGTCTTGAGCATGTAAGCGAAACCCCTGAAACGTAGTTGAACATTGTAATTGTCTCCCTTCTTACCAGTGCCCAATTCCTTCCCATTGTCCAATTCCTTACCTGTGAGGATGCTGCTGCTGTTGTTGGTTTTACCGGTAATCTTGCAGCTGTGACTTATCTTTCCTGATATTTCATTGATTCCTAAAGGATAAGAGCTATGGGACATAAAGTTAAAAGTTTAACTTTATTTACATAAAGTTAAAAACTATTCCCACACACCTCTTGCCAGTTGATCAATGTAGTGGCTTCCGGCATTAAGATTAATGCTTCAATTTGAACGTACAGTTGCTTTTGATATCATAACTTTTTGAAACAAAATTTAAAGTAAAATCCAGTGAAAAACTTGAAAAGGGGACTTGGTTGTTTTAAAGAATTTTCATAATAATGTTCTAGCACATGCCCAAACACTTCGTTAAGTTGCAGGTGCTATGCAAGTGAGAAAGTTTTTTAGATAAATCATTCACTAATACATCCTCATCTGCTTCAGAAGGATGACACTGATATATTCAGCAGACCACTACAGGATCATGATATTAACTTTAATAAAATCTCTCTGAAATAGGAACAGTAACGAGTTTCTCCAAGAAAAAGATAATTTTTTTTAAAGTTTCTTTAAGATTTTCTTTTTGGTGTTTTAAACCTGTACAGTGCTGGTGTGATGCTGCTGCCATACACATTCAACATATTAAAAGGATTGTGGAGGAATAAATTCAAAGAATATAAAGAAAAGTGATAAAATAACCCCATAAGAGTTTATAAAGTTTTGATGTCAATTGATTAGTTAAAATGACAGTTTACCAGAATGTTGCTTTCTTAAAGGTGTAAATATCCGTATTTATTAGGACAGCTTAATACAGTCTGGCTTTTCATCAGGGAATCAGTCAATCGACACAACGAAGCTTGTACTTCTCATTAGGATTTTGTACACCACCAGGAAAAAGTGTACTTTCAGTCTATATTATTTCTATTTTAAATGAAAGAGAAAAGTAAGCAGAAGGAGAGCAATAGAAAGATGGAAAACTCCTAAGAAAATGAAACGCCGATTGTCCGTCTCAGATGTTCTCCATTTTGAAATCTCTTGCTGCTGGTATATTTCACTGCCTTAAGGATGTAAGTGGCAGAGAAGAGGATGGGAGCCCTGTTCTGCCAAGACATTTCCATAATTCATTGTGAGACTTCCCCCTATCCCAAGAACTTCATTCCTTTCCCCTCTCACACAAACTTTGCATTTTTCAGTTTGTAATACTGATGAGGAGCTAGTATCACATACTGATTGTTCAGCATGCTGGGCCATTACGCAGAACTTCACTGGTTCTCCAAGGCTGTTATTCAGGTTATGTGTTTGCAGGCTTTGGGGACGTTTCCAGGGAGTCACACAGGTTCACGTGCTACTGAGAACAAAAACACAAGCAATGACCAGTTGCCAGGTAGTGATGAATAGCAGTTTCAAAAGGGTGTTGTGAGACCTGCAGATGTAAGAGATAACATTATAAGAAAATTGCAAGTTTCAGAAAATGCAATCTGTTTTCTTGCCTTCTGTTTCTATACTTTCTGTGAACAATTCAGCTGCTGTTACCATTTGGAAACATTGCTTTTGGTTTGGTTGCATTTGACTCAACAACTTCATCTGCAAGGTAATATCAACAGTTTAGGAAGGAGAAATCATATGTAATTAGTAAAGGTTTTTCAGGTTATAGACAGATATATATATTTTCTGCAGTAGCTACTACTGCCATGTTTCCTGCTTGCAGATAGGAAAGAATGCTGATGTTTTCCTGCAGACTCATTCTGAGTTATGAAACACTTTTACCACCTGTTTTAATATTATACCCTGTAGCTATTTCCTACTGTATTCTCATGATAGTTTCCCTGGAGTTATTGAAGTTTTTGTCTTTCTTTCTGGATTCTTTTCCTGTTGTGAGAATTACAGGCAAAAATGACTGTGTAGTCCTGCTCTGTTTGTACTCATGGGATAATTTTAATCTGCAAATACAGTATTCTGGCAGTACAAGTCTATTCATAACCCCCATTTCCTTCTTTTTACGTGTTGTTCACATTCAGTTCACAAATGTGGTCAGCAAATGCCTGCTTTTACGTCCATGTTCTTTGCCATTTGGTGCCGTGACACTCTTGATAGACTCTTGAACAAAGCCGATATTACAGAAATATTCAATAACTGTAGCAGTTGTCCAAGACATTTGAATGCAGTTATGCTAGCTCTTTACTTGCAACCTTGGAGTCCTCCCTGTTCTCAGTTGCCATGCTAGTTCCTACACAATTGTCTCCAAAACACAGTAACTGTATATATTTAACCCTGGAAAAGTGAGTGGATTAAAATGGCACGAAAATGGCTACCACTGATATTTTTCTCTCAGTCCTTATAGAGCACCAACAAAACATATAGAGTATGTAGTGTTTTGAGTTCAAATAAACATATTGAAAAGTGTTTGGGACAACTAATTTGACATATTTTTAAAGAGAAGATCTCTTTAAAGAAAAAGGGCAATTTTATTCTTGTAACACTGTACTCCTGCTTGTGTTTGAAACAAATCATCAGTGCAGGGAAAGAAAAGGAAAGATAGCTTTAAGTTTTTTCATGTCATGCTACTTATAGTCTGCTCAGATACTTCATCTAAATTCACTCTCAAAGAACCAATCTGGCACTGAGAAATAGAGTGAGCAACTCAAGTTTTATTTGCTGTTCTCTCCAGACGAACCTCCAAACATTCTCAATGTTGTGGAAGTGGGATGAAAGTAACTTCTGGTTCATAGACCTGTTCAGTGCCTGAATCTACCATCTTTCATGCAAGATCTCAAAAATTTCTTCTCATTTGCCACATAAATATAGGGAAAGCAAGTTACTGGATTATGGCTTCCTTCAATGATTTGCAAATGCAATTAACTTTGCAGCAATGAGTATCTCTCAATACAATACTCAGGCAGAAAGCAAGATCATTCTGTGTAAAATTTCTTAAATACCTTGTTTAGGCTATGATACCTTGACTGTATAAATTAAAAATACAAAATAAGAAAAAAAATCTGTTAAATAAATTTCAAATCTATCCATTCTTTGCATCTCTTCCTAGAATGTTCCTACAATGAGAAAGGAAATAATTAAAGTTAGATGTAATAAAATTTTTAATATAGAAATATTTTAATATCTCAATTTTTTCATTTCTGGAAATTACTGCTTCCTAAATGGTTTCCAGTTAAATACTAATATTACTTGCTTTAATTGAAATAATTTTTTTCCTGTCCAGAATAATAGTGTTCTAGCAACATTTATGAACAATACCTATTAATAAAGGAACCCAGTTCATGGATAAGAAAGAGCGAAATTATTTGTTCTGTTGTCATGATTAAAATTACAATTTTTAAAAACTGTTTTAAGGAATGACATTTTTCCTATTCTCTATTGTCACAATATTGATGATTTATTAGAAGAACTTTGTATACCATTATTTTTTGTAATTATTAGCTACATTAATCTGCATTACAATCACTTTCTTATACCTGTTTTATGTTTTCAACTTGAGCCAAACCTGGAAATTGCCATATTGCTGTGTTAAATTAAGAATTTCCTTTCACTTGTTTCCATTCTTGGAATACCATAAATATCCTAGTCCTATTCTATCCATCTTGATCCCTGAGCAATAAAAAACAGCTTAGTTAGACATTCCTAACCTTATCCAAATATTTTCTTAACAGACTCTCCCACTTTAACACTTATTGTTTACAATGAGTGCTATAACTCTTTCCTCACATGATTTAGGCCACATTTTTCAAGACTGTGAGTCTTATATTAGGCATATTGGTCTATGTGCCCAAGAGCAGTTGTTTAAATATTGATCCTCAGCCCCAATATCTAAACATGGGCAGCTGCATTTTAATGTGAAGTTCAGAAATTACACTACTGGGGGCTTGTCCTTGTAGGTCATTCAGAAGTCAGTAGCAATTAAGTGGGCTGTGCTAGTGTTATGTATGCACCATATCTGTCTTAACAGTGGAGGTGGATTGGAGTTTCAAAGTTTCACCTGCAAATTTGTTTTTGTTTTGTTTAATTTGTGTTTAATGAATCTAATAGACTGTATAATGCTAGCAAAATGCCTGCATGTCTGGAAAACAGTCTTTGGTTTTCCAAGTCATCCTGCAGTGGAGTTTTTAGTATTTGAATGATTTATTATTATTTATGTACTGCTTTTGAAATGCAAGCCACCTAGAAAGGAATGAGAGAATTAAAGAGACAAAATGTATTTCTTATGAAGAATAGTAAAGTTTCTCACAAGCGGATTCATGTAAGCAACTTTTAAGAGAGTTCTTAATTATGTGTGTCTGCCATCTCTTACTATTTTAGTCAATGTAGAGTTTCCTCTTTTTTTTAATCCTCAAGAGAATTAACATCTTCATTTTCCCAGTGATAGAAACAACAACATTATTTGTGCATTTTATGACACTGCAGCCTGGGTGTCACTGTCTGTATTCGTGCCCCATCATATAATGAGGCATGTTTTAGGAGCTAAAATCTCTCATTTCCCTTTATTATGCATGTGGCATGCAATGCAGTTTACTACATAACAGATGTCATAGCTAAGTACCCAGGCTCATGTCATGATTCATTCATTTGAAGACAATCTGTTGCTGCAAAGTAGAGCTTTGCAAAATCTAGGCAAAATTTTGTGTTTGCCTGAGCACTTCAGATTTTATGCTGTACTCTGCTAAGTTGGATAGACTAAAACATCGGGTATAAATAGACTTGTGCTGGGCCTAGATTGGAAATTTTACATTTGAGTATTCACCTATTTCTTTAGCTTTTTAACTTCCTCATCTAAAAAGAATAATCCTAGTTCTAAGTTGCAGTGCTTTTCTTTAAAATTTTATTCTTGATTCAACACTTACTTCTACAGAGTCATAAAAAAAAAAAGTACACAGTTGAAAATTCACCAGTGCAGTTATTGGAAGAATTTTGGGGATCTTAAAAAATGAGTCTGGTGTCTAGACAAATCTGGTAGAACATTATTATACTGCCTTTCTAAAGTTAGAAAAATTCATATCAGGCAGCATTTTACACAAGATTGCCACTAAATATGGTCTATCTATAGGGGAAAAGACATACAGCAATGTTAGACACCAATAATGATTTATCTGAATATGAGGAGATACACTAAAATGAGGTAAATTCATTATCAGGGTTAGAAATATGAATCATATGACTATAGCAAAATTTTAAGGGTTTCTCTGAGCACTACATATTTATATAGTAAGCATCCAGCACTTCTAATGTATGCTCAGAATTCCTACTGTTTATGACTTCAAATGTATGAAAAAAACCCCCCTAGTTTATCTCAAATTTGTTAGGCTTTTTGTTTGTTTATATTAGTGAGAGCAAAATTATTTCTATGCAGAGGCTTAATAAAAAGACGTGTCTCATATCTAAATTGGATTAATCATCAGACTCCAATATCTTTGCTGAGTGTCTGAAAACTGCAGTTGTTTTGCTCAAGTGGATGACAAAGCCTTGGCAAAAGTGAAAATCTAAGTCAGATTTTTTTTGTTTTAATTACTTTTATTCTGATTTTTAAGAAACTCCATCCAGTATCTGAAATGAATTGGAGTCTGTATTGAGTTTATCCATTCAATATTCCCCTGGTACTTGTGAGGAACAATGCAAAAAACCCAGCAGGAGAGTTTCTCATGGGGAGTTGTTTGAAATCCTCTCCTGACAATGTAGAAATTGATTTCCCATCTGCATTTGGCAAGCCTGATGGTAGATATTTTTCTTATGATTGTTCAGTCAACTATCTTCTGCAGTCATCTCTAATGGTAGGTTGTAGTGCCCACCAATATGCAGTTTGAGGGAGGATGGTTCCAAATTCTAAAAGAGTCTTGAATATCAGATATGTCTCTGGTTATGTAGACTTTATTAATACAAATAAAGATTTTCAATAGTCTTCTGCAGAAAACAGCTGGAATGATATTCAGTGCAGAATTTTTGCACTGTATGTATAGCCTTACTTAGAAAGACCTTTTATATCAGTATTACTGATCTACTGAACCTCCCAATTCCTTTGTGAAAAATTACTATCCTCTTTCATTACAATAGTTTTGATTCTGTGTTCAAAACAGATTAGGAGGGCCTGATTTTTTCAGCATTTGTATTATAATGTTTCCAAATAGATTTCTGACATGCTTACTCCACGATTTTCTACTTTGCTTTATCTGTACTAAAGGTAAAGGATGTCCAGGGAATGTGACAATAATGAAAGTCTGCTGATAACAGAGGAGGCAAAAAAAATTATCTCTTCTCACCTTTCCCATTAAAGCTGTAGTGGAGATTTTAAGCATAGCTGATAAAGAAGTGAATTTCATCTTTGTGGGAAGCTCTGGCCTGCTGGTGATGTACTTCACTGTGCATCAGAAGGTAACATGAAATGGAGAATTTCCCAGTGGATTTTTTTTTTCTTTTCTTTTTTTTTGGGAGGACTTAAGCAGAGCTTACTGCTCAAAGCATTGTTTTCCTACACACCTTAAAATTCCATCTAGAACAACCCTTGAAACAGATAAATATCCTTAGTTCTAAGGTATCTTAAAAGGGGTTTCTTTACTGGTTGATGTTTCTGTTCAAGACCTGTTTTAGTGCAAAAGTGGTGCATAAACTAGAGTTCCCTAAGATTCATTAGTATTTGCACCCTGATTTTAACAACCTTTGCTAATCATAGAGGTAGTCCTTTTTAGTGGTGTGTAAAACTACTACAGAAAAAATACTCCATTCTTTAGTAATTATATATAGATACATTAAATGAAGTGATAGACATCACTTTTTTGTTGTGTTGTATTTTTTGTGATATGTAAATTTATCACCCTTCAGGCTGTACTCCAATTCATTCTGTGTGTATCAGGGATGGAATATTACTCCAGATGGAGTCATATGTCCACATTTGTCCATTTGCGATGTTCTCAAAAGAAGCTAAAGAGCCAAAATATGTTTAGGATTTTTTTAGTTCAGTAAACAGCATGAATAAGATTTGGAAGATATTTGTAACTGGGATTCAGCTGCACATTCTTGTGAACTAATCCCGACTATAATTTAAATAGAATAGTTTCAAAAAGTGGTTCACAGGTTGGGGTTAGTTTCTTCATAAAGATGACTTCCACCCTTCTGGGTAAAGAGAACATGCTTCTTTTGCTTGAAAAGAAATGTGAATAAGAAGATAATCTAGTCCAGAAACAAGACAAGAAATTATCAGAATGATCTAAAAGGGACTTATTGTTGCTTTATTTTAGGCTTAATTTCTTTTGTTAATGGAAAATTACTTATTTTGGTATAAAATCTTGCTGACTCATGCAGACCTTTGTCTTTAGCTCCGAGTTTTAGAGAAAGAGGCACCACAGTTGTGGGTAACAAAAATATTGAAGAATATTATACCAAGATTATTATTTTTAAAATCCATTTTAAAGTAGTACTGTAAAGCTGTTCTGAGCATTATAGTTACCAGAAACTGGAACATAGGTAGAAAGCAATTTCCCACTTCAGACATCCACTACGTACCTTTGGTAGCAGCAATTAAATATCAGAATCTCAGTACTAGAATATTTAAAGAGCATTTTGTTGTCTATCATGTGTTACTTGCTACTCTCTGTTACCCATTGCTTCAGGCTATCTGTCACAGTGTTGGTGTATCTTCTTTTAAACCAGGGAAATCACAAAAGCAGCATGTGAGTGTACACCCAGCTGTATGACAAAGCACAGTTGTGATTTTTGATGGAATATCATTTGACTGCACATGCAGTGTTGTTGTGTTGAAAGGAAGATGTATGGAGAGATAATTGATTCTTATTTATACATACAATTTTTTTCTTGCTGCAGTTTATTTTTCCATCATATGGGCAGTGCCTCTGGTTTTGTAGCCTCTGTTACCTTTCATTTTTTCTGGCAGTCACTGCCATTTCATTAACATAACTGTTCATGGAACAGTTTCTTCATTTGGTACTCTACTCATGTGCATGGGCTCTGTAGCACCATGATTTGCAAGCTCAGGGGTGAGGAGATGTACAGCAGCACTGACCTACCTTCTGTGGACAATTTGACATTGTGGAAAAAGGTCTTTGAAGACCTGATGACTACTGTTGTCTGACATCCTCGGAGCTGTACTGAGCACACCTCCAAGAAGCCCATATGCTTGTCTACCTCGCAAAAGCAGCCTGAAAATGAAATTGTCACCATTATCCTGCGAAAACTGTGAGGCTGTGGCATAGCAGGGGTGTGAATGCATGAGGGTGAGGAGGGTGCAGAAGCATGGGTGGGTGAGGGAATTGCAGAGTCATGAATTTTATGGTTATTATTGCTTTGTGTGGATTTATTAGCCTCAGCAGAGAGTGCCTACCTATAAATCCTGTTTGTTATCCCCCCTCCTGTTTCTACAGGAGCCAGAGAACTATAGTCTGTGCTGGACAGGGAAATGCGGGAATTTTCTGACCATTGTCTGAGGGCAGGAAGCAGCACATTGCAAATACAGCCTTACATGTTTGTGAAAAAAAGTAGCTCACAGTTCTTTTGTGTATGATAGATGAGTAAGTTAAAACTAAAAAAGTGGAATAATTCCTATTCAAGGAGTTCTCATTTCTCCATTTTAGGTGCAGTTATACATCTTAAAATTTCTTATTTATCAATATGAAATTTTCCAGCAAAAATGGATATATTTTTAAATTGATATTTTTTTACAAGCTTACAGCATGTTAGTCCATTTTTCCCCCAGATTGGATACCTCAGAAAATCCTATTTTTCTTAGAAAATTAATATGTAATAGGTAAGCCTGCTAATGTAATTCCTTTTTAAGTTTGCACTGGGACTGAACGTAATACTGTGTGGTCACTCTACATACCATGTTGACTAAGTTCCCATTGATTTTGGATGGTCTTTTTTTTGTTAGTGGAGAGTTCAAGATGCTGTGTGCCAAGGAACTATTTACACTACAGGGTGAAAAACTACCAAAATATATATTTACAAAGGAAGCTTCTAAAAAAATAGGAAGTTAGTAAGTTACCAACAGCCTGGAATATAGGGGAATTATAACATCTCAATGTGTGGGTTTTTTTGTTTTGTTTTTGCTTTTGCTTTCTTTTTCTAATGGGAATTTACATTGTGCCTTGTATCACATGTTTTCAGTACAGTGCAAAGAAAATTATTCTGTTGAGTCTGCATCAAATAAATACATTCAGAGTGTGGTTTTCAGTGAAAAAAATACAGAAATGTTCCTCTGTAAAACTCACAACTTTATATCTGTGAGGAAAGAAAAGAAAAATGTCTGTGCAAGGTCCCCCTGGTTCCCTGAAGAGCCAGCTTATTTGGAAATACATAAATCAGAGAAATACTGTATAGTTGTAGATATAGTACAGTGTTTTTGAAATTAACAAGGGGTTTCTAATACTTTTATTAATAACAAGACATCGGTTTTAAATTCAGGTATGTTTTTGTGTGTCAGTGTATGCACATTTATATAAAAATAAAGAAACACAGAAAACACACACATGCATGTATATGTATATATATCACATGTGCATATATATGTAATGCATATAATGTAATATATATGTATATTACAAAATATTTCACATATGAGTATAACAAACAATAAATTACTATGTGGCATATAATACAAGAATGTGCAGTTCATGAAGCAATAAATTACTATCCCATCGCTTCTATACTATTAAAGAAAATAATGTGACAATATCTATATTCCATTTGTTCCTTGTGAATAAAAAAACTCCAATAACAAGCACCACCAAATCCAAAGAAAACCCACATCAAAACCCTAACAAATAAAAACTCCACACAACGAACAAACCCTAAAATAGAGTGAATTTCTTTTCCTTAAGATTGCAATTGTTTAGCTGATACAACCATCATGCTTCCCATGCTGTCCCTATTGGTTAGATATGAGCCTTTTCTCTCTGTATCACAAGTTCCATAAACTGTAGTTTGGCTGTAGACTGGAGGTTGCATCAGGGAGAATTTCAGTTTTTCAACTCAAGTGTAATTGAGTATTATCATAATAAGAATCAAGATGACAGTGTCCATACGTTTGGATCTCTCTCTCAGTATTGATACCTCTGTATACCCCTGTGGGTTTTGGTGTGTCTACACATGTGCCTACACACACACATAAATAGTAGCCTCCATACATTACATGTTTATATAAGTACAGACTAATCTCTATAATAGGGAAATTTGTAAGTTTTAGCAATATAAAAGACACTCCATTTACATGGAAAGAAAAACAGGGAAACTACTAAAACATCTGGGACACATGTATGAGGAAAGCTCTGTGAAAAAAAAAAAGAGAAAACTTAGTTTTGGAAAGTGAAGAGAGTATTTACTTCCTTAAAAAAAACCCTGAAGAGGGTGAAATTTGTATGTTTGCTTAAACCAGCCAGTTTAATCTGTCGTTGAGATGCCCCCAGGTAACAAGTTTGATAGAATGAGTACATCAAACACTTAAACCTGTCTAACTCACTTACCTGTCATAAACACTTCGTAAAAGGGCAGTGCTTTTGTACCCTTGTACTAACAGAGAAGAGCATCTCTCACTCATATTCTTCCTCCTTTTTCTCTTTTTGTTTCTCGGTCTTCCTGTAAATCAGCTCACCAGCACAGCTGCTGACAATATGTCTTTTTAGGTGCTTTTGAGCAGCACTCTGTTGTCTGCTGATGATTGTATTGCTGAAAGGGATAAAGGGAGAAACTTATAGTGTGAAAGTAATAATAAATTTCCTCAAAACCTAGGCCCCTCCAATATTTTTATTTTCTTTACTTCCAATATCTTTTAATCTAAAAACAACCACACATAAAACAAACAAAAAACCAAACAAATGAAATAACCCTTTTCAAGCCCCCAAAACTAAGCGTAGTTTAAAACTACATATTCAGTTTAGAAAACATTGACTTCACCTCTGATCATTATCTGATTTATTTCTACAGTGTCTGCCTGACAATATCTGCTTAATCTAACACATGTTTAGTAATAGTCACATTCAATTCATTGAGTACACATCAAGCAGAGAATCATATTTACTAATGATTTGGTAAACCAAGAAATGGCTTGAATGCACTGTGTTGAAAAAAGAGGGGACACATTTATGAAGAGCAGAAATAACTAGAAGAAAAAGGAAACGTACCTTGATTACCATTGCCTTTTTTCACTGCTTTTCCCACTTCATTCTGGAATTACCTCCACTCTTTTATTTTATTTTGGTTAAAAAGCAGGCAGGAGAAATACATTAAACTAAAGTAACTAAAAGCATGAAGAAAAGAGGCGGGAAAAGGGCAATTGATTAAAATATGGGGAGAAATGAAGGCAGGTTCTGTTATATATTTTCACATTTGGATAGAAAATCAACCAGAAGAGCTTCAGAAATAATTTCTTGCTGAAAACGGTTTCATTCAAAATCCTGCAGCTACCCATCCGATGGCAGAATGCAACAGATAGGTCTGTGAGGCTGTAATTTGATAAGGCAATCTTAACTGACTACCATCTGTCTTCCTTGTGAACTTTTTTGAACCGCTAATTCGTTTGATGAAATATCAGAGTGCTCCACGCAGAGCAGGGTTTGTTAATGTGGGCTCCCCTCTGTTGCACAGTTAGGAAGATATTTATTATTGTTAAATCTCACATAAGCAATTGGCTGCTAGTTGCTAACAAAATCTTGTTTGTAAAATGATGGATTGGTAAAATGTGTCTGAATTTTAAGGACGTGAGAGCACTGAACTGGAATACATGCAGCACATTCAGGTAGCACTGTTCATTAATGTTTTCTGGGCTATGAACTTCTCCAAAGAGAAAATGTGTTGTTGTTTTTAGTATGACTGCTAGAGGCAGGCATATCTATTTTCAAGTGTGTCCAAGCACTTTTTAGTCATACAAATAGGTGGTATGTATGGTTCAGCAATGCTTTTAAACGCAATGAGATCTAACTTAATTGCCTTGCAGCCAAAACTCTAAACATAGTCTTCCACAGTGAGCTGATATTGGCTCATCTCAGAAAAATGCAATAGTTGCTAGATTGTCTCTCAGCTCTTCATAACCTGCACCTTTAATTGATTTGGGAAATGAAAGGTGGTTGTGTCCCCACTATAAGGGGAAATCCACAGAGGTCACAAAATGCTTTGGGGGCTGCACTCCTAGCAGATGGCTGGGAGGTCCTATGTGTAAATTGCCTTTCTTGATATATTTGCCACAATCAGAGAGAATGCTGAATCTCCACTAGTGCAACTAAGACGGGGTTGTAGACACTGCTCTGCCCTGAAACAGTTTTGATTTAATATTAGGGCATGCAGACAGGTAGGTGTCTTGACAAAACTTTGGAAAAGAAGAAAATAAGACGAAAAACTGACAGTCATGTAATTTTGCTTTTATGAATGCTTCTTGGAGGAAAAGGAATGAAGATGAGATGAGATTTGCATTCCACTTTGTAATCCTGGTTAGGTGGCAGATACTGAGAGATACACCATTTTCTTTTTCTGAACTCAGACAAATTTAACAAAGACATTAAAATCAAGATGAAGATCAGATTGGATGCCCAAGTTTGTGTTTCATCTAGTTTTATTGTTATGTAATGGTGGTGAGTTGACCTTGGTTGGCTACCAGATGGCCCAACGCAGCAGGCCTCTGCCTCCCCCTCTTCAATAGTGCGGGGGAGAGGCAGTAAGATGAAAAAGCTCATGTGTAGAGTTAAAGTCAGAGAGATCATTTACCAATTGCTGTCATGGGCAAACCAGGCTACACCTGGAGAAAATGAATTTTATTTATTACTGATTAAAAGAGATTTAGATAGTGAAAAACAAAGGCAATGCAGCCTGGGATCATCTCCTCGGTGCTCCTTCTGCCTCTCACATTGTTTCTGTGCTTCAGCATGGGTCCTCTCCATGGACTGCAGGGGACTGCCCGCCCAGAGCACCTCATCTCCTCCTTCTTGCCTGACCTTAGTGTTTGCAGGGCTGTTTTTCACACTTATTTTCTGTCACCTGTCTTGTATGCTGACAGTCAGGAGTTTTTCCCATTCCTGCATGTGCTTTCGCAGAGGCATCACCTTGGCTGCTCAGCTGTGCTCTGCAGTGGGAGCTGGCTGGAATTAGCTGGGTCCAGGACAAGGCAGCCTGGCCTCTCCTCACAAAGATGCCTCTGCAATCAATCCTGCCAGAACCTGGGCACCTGCATCCAGTACATAATATTGTAATGATGCATATAAGGTTGGCATTGAAATGTGCTGGCCCTGGAGAATAAATATTGTTGCTTGAATTAATGGCAGTGATTAAAACCCCCAAATCATAAAAATACGTTTAGTTATTGGTAAAATTGCTTTTTGAGGGGTGAACAAATGAACTTTTTTCAAGAGGTACATAGACAACTCCGTGTAAGTTGAAGTGTTCTTTCACATAGCAGAGACAGATTGTGCTGAGATACTGAGGGGCATGAAGTAACTCAAAGAAAAAAACTCAGCTGCAAAGGATGATGCACTTTACAGATGAGCAAGGACAAAGTGTTGTAGTTCTTCCTAATCTGGGGAAAGAAAATAAATTTTTTGAAAAATACTATTTTCAGTGAAGAGTGATTGAAAAATTGGAATTGTCTGCCTACTTAGAATGCTAATGTACCATTAGAGCTGAGGTTGAAAAAGTTAGGATTCTCAGCATATTTAGCAGTAGGAAGAAATCAGTTATGTTGCATTTTAGTGCTTGCTAGCAAATCAGACATTTTCTTTCTAGTTAGAAACCTATGATTAAATTTTGTTAGTGACAAAAGCAGGAAATTTACAAGCAAAATCAGCATTTTGGTTTATATTCTTGGTTTTATCTTGTTCTTCTGCATATGTAAGAAGGGAAGTAGTTCCACTGTTTCCAGTAACGTATACAAATGAGTGTCAGTTGCAAACTGATTTGATGGTCATATGTTCTTTGTATTCCTTCCAGTAATATTTTTATCCCCTTCGGACACAGTAGTTTTTCATAAGATGGAGTAGACTGCATGCCAGATTAGCATTTTACAATCTTTGACTCTTACCCTGCTTCAACTGCTGCCATTGGCAAAACGGTTGTTAAATGGAATGAGACTAGTATCTGATTTTTTTTTTTTTGACTGATTTGTGAACACTTTGCCCTTAACAGATTGCTTTTCTTTAAAGTCTTTGCTAGAATGAGTTAAGGGGAGGAAATTACAGGAAGAATGATATTGTTTCTTCCTCTTAGAAAGAGCAGTAGGCCAGCTTCCAGCTCCACAGAGTACACAGGTAAACTAAACCATTCACATATTGTGGTTTATGTTTTCATCAGCTCACTGTTCCTTGTGGGTTCACGTATTTCGATGGCAAAGTTTACATCAAAAGCATTCCAGTACAGTTGAGCTGTTGGACAGCTTCCCTGCTGCCATATGAGAGATAGCACAGCTTAAAAATGCAGCTATAAAAAAAAAAAAAAAAAAAAGGGAGGGTTTAGATTTTATAAAGCTCTCTAAGACAGAGATATGTTTATAATTTCAGTAATCCTTTGCTTGGAGGGGCAAATGCTTCATTCTCTGTCGGATACATCATCTATCACCATTTAAAAAAAACAAACCAAACCAGTGTAATGAACTGGTAAGATATTTCTAAAATAAAGAATCATTCATAAATAGAAATTTATGGTTTGTATAATTTAAAATGCACTTTTACATACTCCATGCATGATTTGTAGGAGCTGTCATACATCAGGTACTGGTCAAACAACATTCAAATATGAAAGTATTAAAACAGATCTTGGCTTTGCTTGTATTTTGTGCCAGTATTTTTCCTTTCTTTCTTTGGAAAGAAATTATCCTCTTGCCTCTTCTGGGAATTACAATATACTGATGCAGCAGAACTGGAAGAATTACTACTGTAATTTCTACTGGAATTACTACTGTAATCTATATTACCTTGTACTGGCTGGCATTGCTCATATGTGTCAGGTACTGTACAACATAAAGGTACTTTTTTCACCCACTACAAAAGAAATATGAACACTGGGGAAACACATAATTAAAAGCACAGTAAGGACACAATCATTTCTGTCTTGTCAGATTATGTATAGATTTTCATGTAGCTACAGTATTTAGGTAGAAGGACAGGTAGGCAGATCAAGACACAGAACAAAAATATTGTTGTTAGGTAGCTCTTTAGACCTTTGAGATATGAATGTCTTAGAGAGGTCACTTGGCAAAAGTTCAAAACAATAGTTGTTCCCTTATTGAACCAGAAATTTCGTATACCAGCCCTGAAAGATGGAAAAAAAAGGGAGTGGATTTTCAGACTTTAGCTTTTCAACAGGACTACTTTCCATAAACTCACAGATGGTAAAAAAAAATTTATTCACCATTGTTACTGATAGGCATTAATTGCTTGGAAATATGTATTTAAATAGCTCATATTTTAGAACAATTGAGAGACCAGAGGACTTTAAACAGCTTCCACTTCAGATTAAGATGTCAGCAGTAGCAAAGCTAGCAAAGTGTGATGTGAAATATGCCATATGTTAGACTGAAATAATCACAATTGAAAGCCATTACATAATCAGAGCTGTTTTGGCTGAGATTGACTGACAGTGCTTACTATTCAATTAAGAAGCATGTTATTGGGCTCAGATGCCTATGCGAATCTAAAAGAAATTTTAATTTGTTTGACCTTTGTAACCCACCAGCTTTGATTTTATTTGAGACTGTGCCTAATGCATTTTATGTATCCAAGGAACACATTATTTCATCATAAGAAGGAGATTTCCAATTGCTACTCTAAAATCCTACTTAAGTTTTGTTAGCATAGTGATTTATTAATAATAAAAAAAAAGGAAACAGGCTTAGAGAACCTTTAACCTTCATTTAATCTTTTTTTTTTATTTGCTAACCTAAACAGGAACTAATAATTGTTGCAAAGGATTAACAGACACAGGAGACCAGATTATACATTTTTAAGTTTTGCTTTTGAGTCTTAAGGGAATCTTATAGTGTGGAATTGGATTAACCTTTCTGACACTTTTTATAATAACCCAAAAGCTACAGTATAAGGCTTATTCTCCTGACAATCAGCATGGTTGCTTTGCTTACTCTATAGTGTCTATATTCGTGTGTGTGAAGATGTACGCCATCAAACACAATGCGAAAAATGAGACATATTCAGAGTTTGCAGTGAATATTCATTCTCTCTATATAAATTAGTCACAGTATTTGTAATTGATGTTCAGGTAGCAAAAGATGTTAGTAATAACAATATTGATAGGATTTGAGTGATCTCTCATGCTTTGGTAATGACCTTTGTTTTATCAGCTTTGTGATTGACCTATCTGAGTGAATATGGTTGCTTACAAATTTAATTCCTTCTCATGGGGGTCCAATTTCCTCAGTTTCTCTCAAAGTAAATGACACTTATTTATCTTGAACTCACTTTTAAATATATTCTTATCCAATTTTAAAAGGTACATCAATTTTAAAAGGATACATCAGAGCACTCACACTTGTGATGAATCTGAAGTCTGAGATATGAGTTTACATAGGCTGTGTGGAAAGTTATGTTCTTGTTATGATACCTTCATCCATTAAATTAGTAGAAAGGTAAGAGTTGAAGATTGCTGCTGGACAAATGCTGCTACTGTAATTAAAACTGCTGTATATCAAATTTACCCTAGGTATGCCTCTTTCTTTTCCTTCTGGAAATGATATTTGGGTAAAAAAACCCCTATAACAAAAGAGTGGAATTACGTTGTTCTTGAAATCTGGACAAATCTGGCAGTCTGTAGCTTTCATGGCTGTCACCATCAGGCTCTGGGCATAATCTATCTTGTTCTGAGTGGGAGATATCAAAGAGGCTTGCAAGTAAGCTGCTTATGCTCAGATAGGCTGAGACTGTAATTTTCCAGCCCTTGCTGTAATAGAGTGCTATGAAGAGTTTAGAACATAACCCTATTCTCCTTGAGTATTCATCTTCAGTTTAAATCAATACGAGGAGCTCCTATCTACAAGATCCTTTTTAAAACAGCAACAATCCTGTATGAAAGGAAAAAAAATATTTGTTTGTATAATTGTAGTATATTTATATATCTGCACAGTTGAAAAAAATCTGATGGGAATCTGTTCTTCTGCACAGAGCAATATTGTAAAATTTTATGATGACTTTTTATATTTAGAATGTTTGTTTGCTTATGCATAACCAGTCTAGAAATGTTAGACTCAGCTCTCCCTATAGATTATCTTAGGCATTAAAGCATTTGTAATGCTGAAATATAAATATTTGCCCTAGGGATTGAAAGAAGTCCATATGCTTTTTCTCACTTGTTTTCCTTTGTCACCCATTTGCCATTTGCTTTTCATGTTTTCTCTTACTCTGTTGGTCTTCTCTCTGTCTCAGACACAGTAAAGTTTTGTAAGGTGTTTTGGCAAAAAAATACTGCCTATAAGTGACTCTTGACAATCTTTCATCTAATCTTTGGGGATAGTCAATATTTTTGATTGAAATACTTCTAACATCACATCCTAAAGATTTTTCCCCTTCCACTTCATCCTGCCCACAACAAGTCATCAGTGCCAGAACTTGCAGACTTGGGAGGTGGAAGAAGACCTCCTAAAGGTCTGGATATTACACGTATCTTTCCTTGTCACTATGCAGCTTTGTGTTGCATTTTTCTTTCTGCTCAGTTAACATATTTTCTAGCTTTTTCATGTGATTTTTAATTTTTTTCAACTTTTGGGTGGGTGATATTATTTTTCATGTTTGGTAAGAACAATGTATCTTAGAGGTAGATGAAAAATGATATAAAAAGGCCAGTGGCCTGTCATAATAGTGAAACTAATATTTCAAACTATTTTCAGAAATCTCCTATGTTGTAGACAAAGGGAATGATTACAGGGTTACCTAGTTAACTAGGTAATCCCTAGAATTTCTTTTATTTGCCAAATCTCTCAGTATAAAACATAACCATCCCCATATGTATGTCTTAATAAAGGCATTTGAAGGAATTTTATGCTTCCTGGTGATATTTTATAAATTAACCATTTGTAAAGAAACTTTAAAAAAACCTCTTTGCCCCAAAATAACGTTTGGTTGCCTGTGACATGAAAAAATGCTTTCAAATGACAAAAGCCTGTTTATAATTTTATTTTTGTCTGTCATTAATTGCATGCTGTCTAGTGGAAAGCTGCAATATTAGCCCTGGAAAGCCATAAAGCCATTCTCATTCTAAGGCAGACATTTCAAACAACATTTAATGGAATCTCCCACTACACTTACTAAACTTAGCTAAATAGTACGCTTAATGTATTATCTTTTTGTGTATGGAAACAAGGAGAAGTGTTTCATTTTAGTATAATATGAAAGAATGACTATTTTATTCTGTCAAAAAGACGGTAGAAATGTACACAGGTTGACATTTCAACACACAAGTTACACTTAAATTAGCAGCTGTTTCTAGTCTACCATATCTTCTGTGCAGTGACAGTGTCAAGATAAACCACAGCGTTTGCTTCCCAAAGGAGATTCTACCTTCAGATTGCTCTTGAAGTGACACAAGAAATATGTACAAGAAAGCTCTGCAAAGACCAACAAGATCCTAACAAAAGTGTTGCATAATGTTATATGTACAAATTCTAAGTTCAGTGAGTTTTGCTTATAAAATATTTATGAAGAAATGAAAGAAGAAAAAGCACTAGCAGCTTCCAAGGGGAGTTTATGCAGGCAGAACTGCCATAGTTTTCAGTGGGGATTTTCCCTGCTTATGGCCTTATCTAATAGCCATTGATATGGCTATTAGATAAGTCCTTCGATTTTAATAGCTTTGGATCATGGATTTTGGTTCTAGTACAGCCTGGATTGTATTTAGAAATAGTCATACATGTTTTATATAGGAATAAGTGTTCAGCCAAATTTGTTTACTGACTTATTTTCAAATATCAGTCTTCATTATAGCTACCTATGCTTGAGCACACTGTTCAGGTAAATGAAGGGACTTTTTATCTCCCTATCTTGTCAGTTCTGGGAAAATAAGGGAACAAGATGCATTAGTATTTTGTAGGTATCTCTTTCTGGAATTTTTTTTGCTAATTTTCTCTAATTCACTGGAGTTTACATAGAGCTAACTGTAACAGGGTTTGGTGGGATTTACTGTAGCTTTAATGAGTTAGAGATGGATCAAAAAGCTCCCCTGATCTGTTATATAGTCTACTGACTACTGATTTATAAAGATTTTCATTACCTTCTCAGCTAATCCACTAAGTTGACTATCCATTTCAAGCAGAATCCAGGTGGATTTGTGTCCATAACAAAGCTTTCTGAGCACACCAAAGTATGCGAATACTGCATTAGCTGATGCCTGAAGAGAAATTAAATCTAAAGTCCTCCCAGCCCAACACCAACAACGGATTGAATTAGTAAAAATCCCACACAGATACTGTGTAAAAATAAAAGCTTTCAGGGGTTTTGTTTCATTTGGGGAGTTAAGAAAAGNNNNAATATAATATAATAATATTTATATAATATAATAAATATTATAATAAATAAATTTAAATAATATAATATAAAAGTTTAATTCATACTAATTTGAAATATTTGACTGTATCACCAGCTCTGCTGAGTTAGCCATGAGTAGTGTTTCATTAATATATGAATATCTGATACACTGAAGATTCCTGAAAAATAAAGGAACTTTGACATGTGCAAAACCCTTCTTCAGACTCCACATGACTAGTCAGAATATGCTGCGAGATGATAATCAAAGGGCAAGGGGTTAGCAATTCTTGTGAAAAATTACAATTCTCTTCTCCATGAGGTTCTTAGAACACTGTTAACTGCCGATTAACATTAAAGTGAAATGCCAGAGGCACCTGTTGTGTTACATTGAGATGTACTTTGTGCAGAAATAAAAATGTGAGCCAGATCCTTGGTGCATTCTGCTTCAGAATTGAGAGCAGTTGAATGCTTGGCCAAGGATATTTTAACAGCATGTGTCCATAAAATTGTTCAGCATTTGGTCTCTGGCAATTTTGTTTGCTTTATGGAATTCAGCAATGAATTAAAAAAAAAAAAAGAAGCTAATAGTACTACATTGTTACGATTTGGTGGCTAAGTTGGGTTTCTAGTTGTTTGAAAATTATCTTCTCCAATGGAAAATAGAAACAGTTAAGGATAGATACTTTTTAAGGAGGAATCTTCCGTCAGCTTGTTATTGTTTGTGAATTTCATTATTTGCAATGTTTGCCTAGGGCTGGATCATCCACGTGCTTAGAAACATTTAATATTCTTTTTCATATGCTTTTATATTTGTATCAAGATGGTAAATCATCAACATCGCAATATAACAGACATAGTAACACCAGAGAAAGTTTGTTCTGAGATGAAGTGGGTAAGGATTAGTACGCAGAAATAACACCTTTTAGAATATGCTGTTCTTATGGCTTGTTCAAGGCTTTGTTTTCACCATGTAATCAAAGCCTGTGAGTTTGATTAGAGCTATTAACAGTTCTGGGGTATTCTTCCACCTGCCACAAGGCACAGAATCATCCAGAAATGGACTCCCACTTTCCTGTTAAAGTTGGCACATTGACAAGTTCCTTTGCTCACGTGCTTTCAAGATCAAAAGGAGTTCTAGACAACTGTATTTTAAAGTTTTAATAATGAAATAAAATTGCAATGACAATTTATCTCACCTGAGACATTCTCTACAGAAGGAGAAATTCTTATGCCTCTCTAGCACATTGAAAACTGCACCAAAAATGCTATATAGTATGAAGGCCTATGCAGAGTGACCATGTCAACTACTATCCTACAAAGATCTGCTGAGACACAGAACAGAATTGAAAGAATAAGCCAGCTGGGACCTTAGGGAAATGCTGGCATTGTGTCCCAGAGTTCTCAGTTTGGCTGGTGAAGTGGATAAATCAATGAAATACATGTGCTGAGATTTTCTACTTAGTTGTCAGTAAAAATCCCTATTACAGATGAAAATTCAGCTTATTTTGATTAAAGCTGGGACTGGACTTTGTTTGTATTAGCAGAAAGAGTGTGGAGGAAAGATGATTATGTGGGTATGACTCAAATGAGAGTTGACTACTGTGTTTCCAATTCTCAATGTCAAACGAGGACAGTGCTATGTGGGTTCATTCTGATCAAAAAAAGAAACAACAAAATTGGTGTATCTTCCTACCCCTCTAACTTCATTGGTCTGCAAGGAAATCTCCATGAGGCATCTGGGAAGAATCTTGTTTCAACCAAAATTCCTTTTTTTTTCTCTTGGATGGTTCAGGCTTGTACATGACACAGCAACTGATCCTTAGCCTGCCTGTATTTTAATTTCCTTATGTATAAAATGCAAATAATAACTACTTAAAATGTTCTGATATGAAAGAGATTGTATAAAGGAAAATACAGGAAAAATATTATACTGATGTTGTTAATTGAAAAGAAATTTGTGTAAAGAAGCGGAGAACTTGATTTTCCTTGTATAAAAATCGATTGAGTATATATTAGCAGAAATCAAAAGAATCTGGAAGTTTTCTTTCATCATTCAGATCTTGCTGGTTACCATCTCCTGTTCATAGCTGTGCTAAAAGCCTATTCAACATCTACAGTGACAGAGTAAATTCACTTTGGCAGCTGAAAATCTCCTTTGAATTTGTGAATCTGACTTTCTTCTCTCCCCCAAAACTGTTGAAGTGAAAGAAAGAAATTGATGCTCATTGTGAGGCTTGCCCAGTATCTTCTCACTCTCCTTGATGAATCTCATTATCTGGAAAGCAACCTTTTCAGTTCATACCTCTTTCGTGGCTAATGCAGTTATTCTCCACTCTGTTATAAGAAAAGTATTACATGGATAACTATCAAGCATTATCGTCCAGAAGAGAATTAATTTAGGAAAGAAATTAATTATTTTAACATGAAACATGATTTTTTTTTTTTTAACCTTATAGATACTTGAGACTTAACACACGGTGAGTTCACAGACATGATAAATACACTGAACAACTTACTTACCATAACAGGTATTTTCCATTTCATAATTTGTAGACAGCTGAATCAGTTCCTGTTCTTCAATTACAGTACTTGGATGGATAATTTGTGCTGCTGTCTGAAGACAGACCTGTTTGACTTTTTGGAGTACATAACTGCAGGTTATATCGGTATACACATTTTTCCTCAGCTGTATGCCCCTTGACAAACCATTTCTAAACGTCATCAAAGAAACTAGTACCTGCTGTAATTACTAATTTTATACCTGTTTTAGTTGCAGATTGCTTTGAAGTAACTATGTAGTACAGTGTAATTTGTTCCATAAAGAGCTGTGACTCAGGCAGAACTTGTGCTGTGCAGATTTGTGCTAGTAGAGCTGCTAAGTTTTAACTTGACTTTCAACAGAGAAGTCTCTGTCTGTCTTCCCATATGATTTATTCATCTATTATAACGATTAATAATGTCCAGTAATTCTTAGGGAGGGATGAGTCATTTCCAATTGATATAAATATGCATGATAGCATGAGTACTACACAGAGTGTGCAATTATGCCAAGTCAGATGGCATGAGATCCTCTTATGCAGTGAATGACATGGGTCATACTTTGCTGAATAATCATTTTCTCATTATTTTTCTCCTGGAATAAAGCTCAGAAAAAGGTAAAACCAAAACTGAGTTAGATTTTAGCATTTGATAGAAAAATGTAGTTTATGCACCTCCTGCAATTTTCCTGTCTTAAACACAAGATATTTCCTGCTAATTCTGAAATGGTAGCATTACCCATCCAAATGTTTGGGTTTCTCAGAAGGTGATGAAAGAAGTCAAGAAATAGATGTCAATGGGCAATAAGTCAATGTGGAGTCTGCTTTTATTTTTCTGATAATATGGTAAAATCAGTAAGGAAACAAAAATAATAGTGGTTCATATTTAATGGAAATAATGAAAGAAGACAATGCAGCCAGCCACTCAATAGGAGGCAAGGCTGTGTAAAACTCTACTTGTTGGAAAAGTTTTATTTCACTGAAGTTTATAAAAGGCAGTAGTGTAACTAAATTTGATATACTGACATGTCTGCTTGGAAAAAATGCTGAAATCTACTATGTTTCTGCTTATGATCTTCTCCAGGGAATCACTTGTTTGTTCATGAAGCATATTGAATCTTCCAATCTACTGCTATACCTAATTTCGAAAGCTGGAAAAAAGATTCACTAATCCTTCTGTGAGACTGTCAAACTTTTGCTTCCAGTAACAAAGCCATACAAGAGAAGAAGCAATGCATGAAGCTGATGTTAAGTCCCTATAAGTGGTATTTTCTGAATTGTAAGGCTGTGTAAAAAATGGTTTTGGCTTTTTTGGCAACCAAAACAAGAATTAAACAAAAACTATTTGTGTTTGTCTGATCAAAATGTTCTATTCAAAGTGAAAGAAATAATTTAATTTGCAGACATTTAGAAAGAAAAAGATAAAGTAGTAGTTTTAAAATGCTGCTAGAAAATTCAAGACCATTTCTTCTGGGAGCTCTGTCTTTAGGGCTCTTGGCCAGGTTGCTGGAGAGCGAAGTTCCTTTTGCCTCGGCAGACTTGAACTCCCCAGAGTGCCCTAGCAGTCAGGCCATTGCATAGTCTGTGCCAGGGATGTTAATTTTTCTCTTTGGCATAAACAATAAACCTGTGAGAGACCAGAAATCCTCTCAAAAGTGATATGTTCCTCACTGGAAAAGCAGCAGGAGAAGAGACATTGAAAGACATGTTCTCCCAGTGGTAAATTATGTTCTGAGAAGGGCTTGCACTTCAGGAAGAGGAGAGGAGAGATGAGAATTACTCTGGAAACTCAGGCACTTTCCAGCACAGTAGAAAACTTGGATTAAGTCACCACAGCTCAATGAGGGGAATGAATTTTGATAGTGCCTCACTGGCAAAGGTCTAAACCTCTGAATTACTCTGTCGATGAGGCACTACAACTTTTTCTTCTGGGTGCTTGTTTCACTGCCCACTTCTTTTTCTCAGCTGGAACAAGTTGATGAATTTACAAAGGTACTGTTGTGTCCGTAATATTTTTTAGTGCCTAAGTGACTCAGCAGAAAAATGAAATATTATCTTGTTCTACCACACCAACTTATCAGGGGCAAGAGGAGACAGCGTGTTGTTTTGCAGTGATTGTGTCTTCTGTTTCCATACAGGAATTCTGCAGGTTCTCTATACTGTCTCACAGTCTCTCTGAGGGACCACCCTGACTCCCAAACAAGGAATTGTGACAAAGGAGAGCTGGGAACTGCAAATGTTTTCATCTCTGCAGCCTTCTGTTACATGCTACCCTCTGTCATGGGATATGACTTTCCCCCCTCCCATTACTAAGGTGTAAGATAGGAAGAGGATGACAGTAGCTTCCTTCCATTCCCGTCAGACTTGCATCTTCCCTCTGATGTATTGTTAGATTCCCAGATTTTCATAGTACAAGAGAGCAGGAACTATGCCAGAACTCCAGCCAGCATAAGAAGAAATATGCTGTGTTTTCCTGTTGGTACAACAATTTTCAGACAGTGCAGGACGTGTATTTTTTGAAGGTAAATTGACCCTTAAGTGTAACTAAGTCACAAAAAAAAGAATTATATTAGCTTTAATTCTCATCTTAAATTTGTTTAAATTTTGGTTAGTTCTCGCATATGTTTTCCTTTTGTTCTATTTCATATATAAAATTAGGGAATTGAAAGGAAAATATTGGGGTGACTAGAAAGAGACCTTGAAAAATTCTGTTGCAACTTGTTTTCCCTTCACATGGAAGGAATGAAAATTGTCTTTGATGGACAACTTTAACGGAACATGGTCACTTTTTGTTTTCTACATTTAACTGACTTCTACATCTTCAGCAACCCTGAATAATGTAATGATCCTAAGAATATTTTGAAAAAGATCTTGCTCTCCTCTATGATAACCTTTTGTTCCTTTCCCTTTTCATTCACTTTCTCATTCTTCTTTCCCTGCTCTTATATTCTTGAGGGATAAAACTAAATTTTTTTGCAGTTTTCAGGGAGAAATTCTTTTCCAATCAGTACAAAGGATACAGGTACTGTCTCTACATGTAGTTAGGAGTCAGCTGTTAAGTTCACCCATGTGTCTACTGGTAGCCTTGGTACAACTGTTATTCTCTCTTCACCACCCCCTACTTTGTTTTCTCCAAAGCAGCTTAATCCACTAGGAAGTAAAGTGTTTCAAATATATATAAAATAGAAGTTGTCCTGCTGCACTGGTTAATTTTCCCATGTTAGCGTATAGCATTCTGTGACCTTGTCAATCATTTCTCATGCATTCTCTTGATTCTGCATATTCCCTTCTCCTCAAAGCTTTATTTTGCCTTTTTCTTGAAGAATTTGCCTGTACATCTCTTCTGTCTTTCTGCTCTTAGGATCCTTCATGCTTAAGCAAAGCAAGCATGTTCAGTTTCACTGTCTATTTCTCATTTGATCCAAATGTACACTATGTGAGTGGTTTCAGATTAACTTTGATTTTAATCCATTTTTTTCCATTCAAAAAGTGAGAGTTTTAAGAAGTAGAGTAGTAGCTATCTGGGAAAAAGTTGGGCTACTGATATATTACTTTGATGAAGTCCAGAAGGTTGTACAAGCTTAATAAAAATAGGAAAATGCCTCTGTAACAGGAATTAGGCCTGATACTATGCCCAAAAGGATATCTGAAAATACAGCAGTGGCGATCTATTTTTTTTTTCTTTTTAAGGTGATGGAAATTTTTAAAATTGTTTAGAAAAGGCAAGTAGTGAACTTTCTCAAAAATTATGCTATTAAGCTATTAAGCCGATGCAGATATTGACCTAGAGACTGTGGTATGAAATTGAAATCTCTTTGAAATGTGGTTTAATGTGTATACCAACCTGATACTTTTGAATAGAAAATGAACTGATACTGTTCTTTGTCTTGTTAATGTAGTTTAGTACTTCCTGGAAAAGGTTTCTCTATTTTTATTGTGGTGAACCTAGTGATAAGTTTTCCCATTTGCAAGAGCAAAGGGAAGTTTCTTAGATGGAAAGAAGTATTTTAACTTTGTGTTACTCAATACATGTGACAACTTGTAGAAATTAAGACATTGCACCAGTAAATTAATCAGGTTTTCAGAAGAAACAAATAACTAATGCAGAGTTTGGTCAAAAGATTGCCTTTTAAAGGATCTTTATAGTAATAAAACTTTTTAAACGTGGACAAAATGAACTGAAAGAGTTATGAAGCCATCAACTGCATCTGAAATAGATCCTAGAAAAGCAAATGGTTGGAAAGAAATGAGCTGATAGGTGAGTTATCTAAATGATCTCTGAATTAATTTTAAATGAGGCCTAGGGCTTCTGGCTTGGAATTAGAATGAAGGATCTAACCTATGTATCTGTTTGCATGTAATAAATTAGAAGAAGTTTGTGTTGGAGAATTACGGTTATTAATTGCCTTGAGACTATGTAGATTTTTTAGAATCAAAACTGTTTAAACTCAAGGTACCAAACTTGACACACACCAGTGTGTGTCATCAAAAACACAGTATGCAACATTTTGAGTGTAATATGTACAAGGAGAGCTGATGTTGCCCAAAGACATATGAAGCATATACTAAAGGGAAAAGAGAACATTTGATTTTTGTATAGAGGAACCTAAAAGATAAACTAGACATGACACAACTGGTAGTGTAACACAGAGGTAACATTTACATTACCTCTTTTGTGGTATAACATGAAAAAGGTTTTTCTTGTGGCTTTCTTCAAAGTCTAGATCAAATAGATACTCTAGTTTCTAGATATGCTAAGATTCCAGCAGTAATAATTTTTAAAGTGAAATTAAATCACTTTAGGAAGCGTATTCCTTGAATATTGTCGTGGGTTTTACCAGCCCCCCGGGCTGAAATGGTCAGACCTAGGTGGATTTCTGGAGAAAAAGCCAATGAAAAGTTTTAGTAATGCCTCTACTAATGACATATTTAAGAAAACAGAAGAGAAGGTGTTGTCGCAGAAAGAAATTCGGCAGCCATGTGAGAAGAAGTGGGGGGACCAGGCCCCTCTTCCCCGGTCTTGGACCAGGGGCAGGCATGGCATTGAAGTCTCTCCAGCTGGGACGTGCAACAGTGGAGAAACAAACTCCAGACAGAGCTGCCCACCTGCAACTGGTCTGCAGGAAGATTCCAGCCCCAGTAGAGAGCAGAGAGGACTTGAGATAACGGAGTGTCCTCCAAGGTCAGTTCTAGCAGGAGAAAAGCTGAGATGAGGGGGGACTTCCCCCACTCTCTCCCTACAGCAAGGGAAATACTGAAAGTTACAAACCCCTTCTACCTTTAGAAGTTAACTGGGGTGCAGAGAGACCTCCAGCAGTTTATGAGAGAATTTGTCCAGGAACAGACGAGTGCCTACAGAGGTTGTGACCCCTCATGAGAGGTCTGAGATAAAGCAGAGTCCTGCTAGAGAACTGTGCCCTTGAAGAGAGAGTTTTATGCTGGATCAAGTTGTCTCAAGAGGAACCTGTAGTCCCGAGGAAAGATCCATGCTGGTGCAGCTCACTTGTGACCCTAAAGGACAGCAGAGAACGGAAGAGCTGCTGTCCTGGGTGGACCCACAAAGAGTGGTCTATTCAAGACTATCTTTGGTAGGAACGGGACCTTCACGCAGCAGAGGAAGGACTCAAAGCCATTCTCTGTAGTCGTGGCTGGAGACTATGGTGAAACAGGTGTCCCCCTGTAGACCATAGAAGGGATCCCACAAAAACAGGGGAAAGGACTCAAACCCCACAATTCCCTGTAACTGTGGTGCAGACCATGGTGTAGCAAGTATCCCCTTGTAGTCCATGGAAGACCTCGGGAGCCTGGCTGTATCTTCCTAGCCTGTGTGTCCCAAAAGAGGAGGGGCAGGTCCAGCCCTGGGATGGACATGCAGCAGAGCCAGCCGAGAGAGAGAGAGCTAAAGGAATTTCCAGCTACGACACACTGAACCTGTTGTCCTCAAGATAACAGAAAAGACACTCTACAAGTGTTGCAGTAATTGTTTTAAAGGAAGAACCTTTCTTCCCCTAAGACTGAAACAAAAGGGAAGAAATGCTTTTGTAAATACTTATGATGAATTTACCACTTTTTTTCATAAAAAAAGATACGTTAGTTTAATTAGTACTGTTGTAGTATATGTTATTTCTTAGTTTTTATCTGGCTAGTAATAAATCTTAGTATTATATCCCTTATGTTGAGCCTCTGTTTTGTCTGTATAAAACCTCTCTCAACTTATAGTAATTGTGTGAAGGGGGGAGTTCGAGGAAAAGGGTTGATCCCTGGTAAAACCCACGACAAATATGTTTAAATTTCTTGAATTGAAAGAAGGTACATGAACTTTTTCCTTCTTCTGCTGCAACTGGGAGAAAAAGGCCAGGAGCTTGAGAAGCCAGTAAGATGTAAATACAAGACACAAAGTGAATATAGAAAAGTAGAAGTATATTGAAACTTGCTAGCCAAATCCTTCCTTTACAGGTACCTAAGAGGTACCTGATGACATTTTCTGAAGCTGGAAAATCTATGATGACATAATGTAGTCACAGAACTGCATATCTGATTTGTCTTGGGACTTGCTTGATAAGGTTAGTTTGGAGCTCTTTGTTTTATGAAAAAAAGTTTGAAAAAGTCATTCTTAGGTAGAATGAAGTGTGAAACTAAGTAAAACTTGTTGCAGAGTTAGTCCACCTTCCCAGCAGAATTTATCTGAAAGTGAATTCGTCAGCTGGAAAAGGCAACGCTGAGGAACGGGGACCTTAGCTGTTGAGTGTTAGATAGATAAGACTTAAGATTTATGCCTAATATTTATTGCTATTTGGTGTCTGTAACAAGAAAGTGAGTACAGAGTACGTTGAATAAGGAATACCAGTAAGTTTAGTAAGGAGTAGCAAGACAGACTGTATCTAGAGAGACAGTACACACCTGACCAATTTTTACATATTGCCCACTTCCAACTTTTTCCTCCATTTACTAAAGTGAAATAGTCAGTCCCTAAAAGGCAAAAATGGAGACTGAAAATGAAGCAGGAGCATGGTGCAAAAATATGTTGATTCTTACAACAAGGAGGAGTGTTTTCTAAGTCTCATTGGAGAACACAGCTGTTTGAAGTCTGCGCTTCTGTTCCTTTGGTCTATCTCATTCTCACTTTGAAGACCAAAACTTAGAAATTTGTAATGTTCTTAGGCTTTGTGTTTGTTTCTTTTTTTTCAAATTTGCTTTCTTTGTTTTCATTTTTAATTAGGAATTAATTTTAGATTACTTTAGAAAGAGTCAAAATATCACAATAATGTGGTTTTAATTTGTTTTTATTAGTGAAACTTGAATTCGATGTGTTTATAAAGTGTTTCATGCAGTGCAAACTGTTTTTCAGCAAAAAGACATAAGAAATCATTAATTCTACTGTCGAAGGCAAAATTGTTATTTTTTAATGCCCTTTCCATCCAAAAGGATTGTATTCCTCTTGGCTGAAGGATCAAAGTAATTGCAGCATGATGGTAGGGTAAAGGTTAGGAGAACATATGTGAATGAAAGTAAACCTGGAAGTGCTACTGGGATTTATTCTTGCTAATATAAAGACTAAGACACTTGTACCCTTGCAGCTGCACCATGTATTACTTCTGAAAGTGATTGAATTATTTGAGCATTAATATGCTTAAAATTTTTCTCATTCTATTGCAGTAATTGTAAGTACAGTATTTTTTAGCTATCAGCAAGAAGAAATATTAACTGCAGCTTTATATAACAGGGGGACACGACTGCGACTCAGAACTCCTGAATTCCTTTGCCCCATAGATTTATTAAACTGCTATACAGAAATTTGCATCTTATTGACTCCTCTGGGCTAGCAGTTTAAACTATGAACTCTCATTATGGGAGATGCAGTCAGAAGAACCCAGGAAAAAGTAATACTTTTTTTTTGTTGTTGTTTTTGAAGTAGTGGTCTAAATGTCTACATGATAAATACTTTAGAAAAGTGTAAGCATCAGGACTACTGCCCCTTTCTGCATTTTCTTTTGCTTGACAGTTATCTAGAGAAATGCCTAATGAAATTGTGACAGTTTATTTTGCATAATAATATTTGGGGGGTATTTTTTCTCTACTGGCATCTAAAGCTATATGATGAAAAACAAAGATTCGAAGAAACTTTGGCAAACCCAGTATCTATTAGATAAAAATCTATTAGATATGGAAAGAGCAAAGCTCCTTATAAACTTTGTATATATATAATATAATGGCCAGACTTCGCGAATGAAGATCTGGGGAAGGTCTTTGTACGCCTTCCAGCCTGCGCATTGGATTTATTTTAGGTGGGACACAGTGCGCGCAGAACTGAGCCCACCCTTTAATCCTAAGGTTCATCTGCCGGGGCCAAGCGAGCTTGGACAGTGGCAGCGAGGTCCTCAGGACGTAGGTGGATTGCCTTACAGGGCTAACGGGCTCCACCTACCCGGGGAGTTTCCCCGACTGGGAGTCGAACCCGGGCCTCGGCAGTTACAGTGCCGTATCCTTAACCACTAGACCACCAGGGGCTCCCAAACTTTGTATATATATATATATATATATATAAATTGGTGTATCCTTCCACCTGAGAACTTATATTTGTCACTGCATAACTGATTTAAAAACATGAGGAAAGTAGTAGTGAGTTAATATCTTCTTTGCAGGGCGATGGGATTAAAAAAAATTTTTTTTATACTAGTAGCACATTGACTGTAGCGTAGTTTAACAAGCATCCTGTTTGCTTTAATTAAAAAATTCAGTTCCTTTGTGCCATATAGCACTAGTACAGACATCGAAAGTCCAACTGCAGAGAAAGAAAATGCTATAAAATACATGGCAAACAACTGTGTCTTATTACTCAGAAAAAGTCATGGAGAAGCATAAAATTATGAGATGTGTGTTTGAAAAGGTACTCAAAAAAACACTGTAAAGATTTCAACATTCCAAAAGTCAAGCCTGTTTCCTATTTGGAAAAATTGCAAATCTTATTTGCTGTGTCAAAAAGGTCTTTCAATACCTTTACAAGTGTAATCCTGACAATGACCTCCTTGAAATATTTCCTGGATAGGAAATTCTATCATAATTAATTCTGCTCCTGTAACAGTTCTGAAGTAGACAACTGAGCTGGGCTAGAGAATAATATCATTGATTGCTTTGAAAACACCAAGAATCCTTGTCATAAGCACTGCCTTTCTGTCAACAGTTGAAGCCGTATTTGCACGAGCATTTCTAACCTTGTACACCCATCAATTTACTAGGCTGGTGAGCTGGAAGGGTAAGATTTCTTTATCTGTATAGAGCAGGTTTCTGTCCTTGGAAAGATATTTTGGGTATTTGTGTATGCATGGAAGAAGTGAGATGAATTAAATATTTAGATGACTCTAAAAACCTCTTTAACACTGTCACCTACTTCAGCAGTTAGACATAGAACGTTTTAATTTGGCAGTTTGAGTTAGGCCGAGTGTGATGTCCTCCTTGAAGAGAATGTTGATGGTGGTGGAAGAGTCCATAAAAACCGGCATGAAATAAATGTTTGCAGACACGAGCCAAGGACAGCAAAGGAAGGAATGAGGCTGCACCTAATGAGAGAAACTTATATTTCTCTGATGCGGATTTTCAGCAAACTCCAGAACATGCTAAGGCAGTAGTGGCCCAGGCTGAGAAACTTGAAGGAAAAAGCTGTGCGAAATGTCTGTTTAGTGCCAGGAAGCTTTCAGAACTTTTGAATCTTTGACCCAGATCTCCACCTTGTGTTAATTCCACTGAAGTCAAAGGAGTTATGCAAGGATCTGGGACTGCATGTGAGAAAGGTTTATAACTGTATTTTTGAAAATGAGCATGGGTTCACAGGAATAGAGCATGTCTAAACAAATAGATAACTATAAGCAGCTAGTTATTGTATTGAACTATGGTGTTTAGTGTTGCTTGATGCTGTCAGGGTAACTGCTTTAATTAAGTACCTCTGAATTCCCTCTAATCTTTACCTTATTCTCAGCTGGATGAAGATAAACCTTCCATTATTGCATTTTTGTCAACCCTTGGAGGCATAGAAGAGAAGAAACTTCTACCTAAAACACCTGTTGAGCGTATCAGTAGTTTTGCTGTATGTTAGAGCTATGCTAGGTCTTTGCAAGTGGCTGTTAATCTCTCCAAGGGAACGTGTGGAAATTAATACATGAAACTGATTACTAATGTAAACAAAAATATGCAACTGAACTTTCCCAGATTTGTGTTATTTGCTGTACATTTTTAAGTTTTTGTTGTATCTTTTCTCTCCCGTTGACTTTTTCTTACCATGCATAGCAAAGAGAACATACCTGATTATGTTTATAACAAGAATTTGTGTTGGTATTATTATACTCTACAAACAACTTAGATGGTAGGTTATTTCTGTTGTGTTCCCATCCCTCTGCCCTTCTGTTGCAGCTAATTAATTAAATAAATTGTGTTTTCCGCACTGATGACATTACATTTTGACAAATCCATTCTACGGATGCCTTCTGGAACTTGTTTTGAATCTTCACTCCGTCTTGTCTTTTACTGTGTCTTTGGTATGCTCTTTTTCTTTTTCTACACTGTGTATAATATATTCAAATGTATTCTAGATTAAGACTATACAAGTTAAAATGTTTATACACATGAAAACTTCAGTTTCTGGTGTAGGTGAAATTAGTTTACTAAGAATGTCATAATTAAATTCTACCAATGTGTTCTTCTGAATTATTTGGATTTTTGATAGTAAGAAAGTTGTAAATAAAAGCACTATCATTAAATTTTTGTAAAGGCATGTTTTCTTGAGGCTAGAATACTCAGAAATCATGTTATACTTCCAGTGTGATTCTCAACCTTAATCATTCTGTTAATTTATTGTTAATAGATGAGTAATATCTCCATTCTTCTCATCTTGTATCACACAGAAACAGTGAGACAAGGCCTGTGCTACAGTCAGAAAAAGGGGAAGTTTGACTAAAATGAAAATTGGCCTAACTACTCAACCCTTTGATAAAGTTGGGAAATAAAAAAATGGGATTTCAATTCCCAAGCCTGATGCAGTATTGAAATATTTTTCTGCTTTAGACATCTTTGGTGTTTGTGAAATAATGTGTTATTACTGCTGAGCACTCACTGTTTATCCTGTGATACTTATTTATATATGTAAAATCCAAAAGTTATGTGATCCTTCAAGGAAGCAAGGGCTGGGACGCATACATTGATTTCCTAGGGGCTGTCAGGTAAACAGACTGACTTGACTCAAAATCTTGATTGAAGAAGCATACTTGGCTGTGATTCTTATGATCATACTGCAGCTGCATTGTGGAGGTGGTGGAAAGACAGGTATTGTGTGAGCAGCAAAACAGACTCCTGAAGGACCTATGTTGCTTGTTGCAAAAGCTTTAAGCAGTTCTTAAGCAGCAGACAACTTTTTATACCCTACAACAATGGTATTTTTGTTGTTGCATTTTGGAATCCAGTTCACAAGGGTCAGAATGCAGATAATCAGTCTAGGCTGTCATTCTTTGAACAGAAAATAGTCAGGCTTCGATTTTTAGGACATAAACACCAGAGAATTTCCCCTTTGGCACTGTGAAGCCAAAGGGGAAACATTTCAACTACATGTGTAACTATATTGCTAGCTCTTCTATCTGCTGATGTCTCATTCTTAACACTGAGTTTGATAAAAGCTAAAATTTTGTAACAGCCACGGGAATTGAAGAAAAGTGCAATGAACTGTGTGTACAGTTTAAAAGAAGAAGAAGAGAACGTATTTACAGTATGAACTGTCATCAATGAACAATATCAGTTCATATTTGTAAGTTTTGGGGTTTTTTTTGATTTTGTGTAAATTAAGAACCATATAAATAAAACAGTGATCTTAAAAATTAAGTGGGAAAGTAATGGAGCTCTTCAAGATTAGAAAGATCCCTCTTCTCTATATATTCATGCACATTTCTTTAATTAGTCATCTTCACTAAGAACTGCTTTTTAGATATTTAGAACTAGTGTTATTATCACTGGCAGGGTACAAGATACTGTGTCTTGCAAACAATTTGCAGGAGATTTAATATCTGGCTACAGATCCTCTATCTTCTTATGCTAAAAACATACAGTGCTCCCACCAAAACTGAAGTTAGCTATATTAGAAGATAATTTTCTGAAGGTCAGTATCACTATATGCACATTTACGTGCATATAAATACATACTGTGACTGGAGGTTTCGGAATATTCAACTGAGAATTAATCTTTCAGGATCAGAACACCAAACAGAAGTAAACAATGAAAACTTTTGATTGTTTCACCTTGACATTATACAAGTTAACCTTGTTATGATAGATGAAGGCACTATTTGACTGTCTGAGACATTATATTATTTTAGGTGAAAACCCTAAACAAATGCATAAGTCATTACCTAGCTAGAAGGACCAGCTGTTTTCTATGTCCTTTGCCCATCAGCAGCAATGGACAAGCTCTAGAGAACACACTATAACCTCTGTCGTCTCAAAAACCTCTGAAATTTAAAATTTTGAAGACCTTATTGTTATAACTTGAAGGACTTACATTACCAAAATGTAAAAGGTATCGGAAGACTCAGTAAAGTGATATTGATATTTTTCTTTAAAATAGGAATTTAAAATTGCAAAAGTGAATGTTTCAAGGAGTTGGGTATGCTTAAAAACAGTCCCTTTAGTACTGTGTTAGGTATTTTAAGTGTGTAAACCTGGCATATTCACATCAAGGTTTGGGTTTTTGTTGGTGTTTTACATGAGTCTTCTAAATTATATCCTAAGGTTCGGAGCATGCACAAGGCACATTTTCTCAGGAACTGCCGAACAAAGAAATAAATTGCTGACTTTTCTACTGTATGTCACAATACTTGACAATATTTTTTAATGTAGGTTGCTTTAGAATGTAACAAACCCCATCACTGTTATCAGTCACAGCAGACTTAGAGATCTGAAACAATGGGAGTGGAGACTTTCTTATACCAAGAAAGCTTGGTATAAGACATTTATTTCTGAGACATTACTAAAATGGCAAAAATTTACATAACTTTCTCCAAATGCAGGGTGATCCTAAAAGAAGCACCATCACTAGGTAAATTCAGAAAGGCAACACTGACCTGTCTAGAGGAGGTCTTTACAATAAACCGTAGTCACTATAAAAAGTTGCAAATCTCAGCAAAAATAATGCAAAATTTCTGGCAGTTTGATTTTCCCTGATTCTTTCCCTTTCCATCAACTAATATTTGCAAAGAATATACTCTGGATTTATTCTTGCTGTTCAGTTTTGCACCCTCTAGGGAACTAGCAATGCTATTAAAAACAAAGGTAAAGGACTGGGTAGTCTTCTTATTGGGTATAATTAAGCTAGATTTCATTAGAACAAAATGATCTATCCTGATGATGGCATTACCACTAAAAATATAAAGACGTGTTTGTGAATATGATCTTCCACAAGTATTTTCTTCCATAAGCCATTGCTTAGGCTGGAGTAGTTCTTTGGTGTGCTCATATACGCGACAGAACTATCTTTGGAAATAAAATAGTACAACCAATACCAGTGTGGGTAGAGATGTGGGGAAATGCTGGTGCTGAGGGCACTGATACCATTCTGTTTTTCTTTGCTTACTCTTTGCAGCCTCTGGATGTTATTTTTCCAACACCCATTCTCTTATTTTGGTCCCTGTTACGAACTTGCACTTCTTGGAGAATAATAGAAAGGTGTGTTTGCAGCTGTTGAGTATGTCTTGCTTTCCCCTAGTTACAAGGCTGTCTGACAAGTCTACCTTACGAGAACAAATCAGATGAATTATGATTTTCAGGTGTAGTGACAAGTGTGTACACTGGTGAAAGGAGAGTTGGAATGGGCAGAGGAAAGAGAAAGGGCAGGGAGTGAAGGATGGGACAACAATTGCAATGAAAGTTACACTGGCTGTGCTAATAATTGGTGTTGACACAGAAAGGGGAACACTGGCACAGTGTAAGTTTATGCTGCAAATGGATGTTCCATAATTAAGATTGAGCTCCTTGAATGGTTTTCTGATAAAAATATCTAGGCAATGGGTGAGTTCTAAGATGAAGTTTAGTAAGCCTATGAAAGGGATTAAATGATAATGGGAGAGTGGAGTTGATAACCCAAGAGATTAATTCATTCCCATTGCTCCTCACACTCTTTCCAAGGGACAATTCGACAGAAGATGTAGTGCATCCCTGAGTTTCATTTTGTTTTGAAGAGCAAATGTCCTGTTCAGCCAGCGGCACAGTAGATTATCTTAAAAATACTCTTGGAAGGGAGAAGTGATTTAGATGCCTTAAAATGTTCCTGCTACTGTGCAGATTAATCTGATTGTCTGTGATTGATTAATCACGTTTTGCACTCCCTAGAAAGTTATCAGAGAGAAGGCAAGCATAGATAAATTGAAAGACCTATTTTCACCACTAATTTCCCATGCATATGGAGGAATTAGTTGTAAGGCCTCAGTAAGGAGGTCAGAGTTATAAAACAATAGAGCATACTTTTTTTTCTTGTTGAGGCATCATTTTGAACAATAAACTGTTTCATGCCAGCAACTGAGAGAGCAGGATTTCTTTCATGTAATGTTATTTCATTTCTAGTTTTGAACATCACACTTGTAAAACCTAGGAGTCTGCTCATGCAACTTTTCAAGAAGCAAAACTCCTCGTGTCTCAAGCTGTTTTGTCTCATTGGGAAAGAGAGAAAAGCATGTTTAAACAGCTTGCAATTATAATGATATTGTCAGGAATAATGAGGAAACTTAGATAATTTTTTATTTATTCCATGCATCTTGCAAAGATTACACAAGCCCACTGCCCCACCTTATGCCTTATGACTCTTCACATGTATCTGCAGGGTCTTGAGAACAAACACAGTTCTTTTTTAGTCAAACCAGAATGTAACGCGTTCATGCCATTGAACTGCACAGTGGAGAGATGAAGAGTAAAGGTGTTGCCTAAAATGGTTTGGGGGAGAAAAAAGGCTCCAGCCAAATTAGGTAGAGGTAAGATAAGGAATAAAAGGTTTTAATGAGCTTCTAAGCTTCTAGGAAATACCATATCCACAGGTGTAGTTGTTCACATCTTTTATAATGAGTTCTGTCTGACCCAGTTTGGGTTCGAGGGTAGCTTCGAGTCCGTGGAAACTCCTGTGCTGTGTCTCTGGAGACCGCTCCTAGGAGTGGGGGGAAAAGCAGGGTGCTATCCCGGGTCAAAGAGAAGTCACACACACACACAGGGTTGGTGAAAAAGGGTGAACTACTTTATCAGACAAAAGGACAGCTTTTTAAGCGGTCTGTTGTAGAAAGGGCTAGAATCTGCGCGGTATGGGGGTGGTATAGAGATGGGATAGGGTAAAATACAGAGGAATNAGCTGCTGCTTTTCTCTGCAGCAGGGGACACACACAGGGCCAAATAGCTCCTTTTCCTAAACTCTGGCTTCACGATTCCTCCACTGGTCAAAGCTTGTCTCGAGCTCAAATCCAACCCCAACATCTGTCCAATCCTGTCTGGCCACGATTGAGTTCTACCCCCCGGCACGACTCCCTAGAATTGGGTCTGGGAGATTTTTGCGACCCCCTCTTCCTTATCTTCATCTTCCTCAGAGGATGTGCTGTTCTTGCAGGCTCCCCAAAGCTCTGGGCCTGAAGGTTGTTGTGTCTATATCTACATCTTCTTGCACAGATTTGGGGTGTTCTCTATAATTCTACCTTGAAATGAGACTAAACACATTATTGGAATTCAGGAGAATTGATAGGGGAATGAGTAACAGGTTTTGGTATGTGTAACTGCTGTGTTAAAGGGTAATGGATTTTATTCTGCTACATAAAAAATCTACATTTGTCATATAACTACTTTTAAAATCTATAAAATTAAAAAGATCAAAACTCCAAGGCATCAGATTTTCTAAGCAAAGCACCAAAATACGTAGTAACAAATTCTCAGCTTAATCTGACACCCAAGTCTCTGTGGCTGGAGCAATGGCACACTTGTATTTGATTAGAAGCTGAAGACATGTATTGCAGTCTGCATTATAAAACCAAATAATATTCCTGACTTGGTGGGATACTTACTTTAGTAGTAAGAATATACATAAGAAATACAAAACCACTGATGTAAAAGCCTTCATATTTTCTGCCTATATTTTTTTACTCTATGATTACCCTCTTTTTGAGCATACTGAATTAAGACAGGAATCCCATGTGTCACTGTTTCATATTTTCATTGTATGGTAATCTACTTATCCGTTATTTGCAGTTAACTGAAATCTATTGGGAGTTAGGCACACATACCCAACATTTGAAGTGGAATATGGATTTTTTTCTAGTCCATGTATTTTTACTCTGACTGTTAGATAGGGAATACAATGAGCAGGATTGGATGAAAGAACCACTTTTAAAAGTGCTTACAGCTCAGATGTTCATGTGCAGGATGGGCTCACTAGCCTTCTGGTAGCCATCCTAGGAGAAGGACAAGTCCAGTTTCAAACCTGGGTAGATGGTGCTTGTTAGCCCTGTAAGGCCATCCATCTAAGAGAAGGTTACTCGAATTAAACCTAC
>VYXB01006981.1:0-40806 GCA_013397135.1 Pachyramphus minor
CCCCGCGGGTCCACGGGCGCTGCTGCCCCGCTGGCAGCTGGCGGGAGCCGCGATGGGGGGGTAAAGAGAAGGAGCGGGTGAAGGGAGCCCAGCTGTGCTGTTGGTATAACGCTGCTGGTCCCGCACAGCTGCCCTGGCAGGGCAGGAGCTGTCCCGCCGCTGTCCAGCCCCGCCGCCGTCCAGCCCTGTCGCGGCGTTTCGGCAGCGAGCGGCCAGAGGCGCATCTCGTGATCTGTGCGGGAACGGTCCCCGGCCTAGGAAGTTCGTCATGGGGCATCAGAACCCTGGTTTGCTCCAAGGCACTCACCTCGAGAAGCCCGAGGCTGTGAAAGGGGTCCCAAGTACCCGTTTTAGCTGAGCTCAGTCAAGGAGGCACTGAAAAAGGAGAACTTCAGAGGAGACCAAAGGGACACAGTTTACCCCGAGTTCAAAGGCCAAATCATCAGGGGGTTTAAAATGTGGGGTTTTTTTTAAAGGATGATTGAAGGAGACTGTCTGAAATAGGCTTCTAACCAGCAAGAAAAAGACAGCTGAACCTGTGAAGGCAGATGCTGACTCAAGGCACAGTGAACATGGCAGTTGTAAGGAAGTTGAACCTCAAACCCAAGCAGGTGAAACACTAAGGCTTGGGCTGGGCTGCTTGTTAATTCAGATTGGTTTCATGTGCCAATGCTCAGTAGGATCACAGAACACAGGGCTGTCGCTGGGATGGGAATGCATGGCTGGCAGGAGAGAAAGCCCCAGCACTGTCTTAGTCAGCCTGGGTCTCGAGAGGCTCCAAGGTAGAAGGAAAGCTGTCAGCATATAGTGAGAGGAGTGTTTGATCATTTTCAATACATTTTGCATCAAACCTCACAAGAAAGGTCAGTTCTGACTGGAGGGTGAGCATAATTAATAGCAGTGACAAAGATTTCAGCATACCGTGGGAACCAGTTAGAATGGGGCAGGAAGATGACATGGGACTGAGGAACTACAGACCGGCCAGCCACAGAATAGAGAGTACTGAGTGTTTCCACCTTCCACTATCACCCATCACTGTGTTGACTCCTCCACCAGTCAAGAGACACAATTTCTCTCAAAGTTGCAATAAAATTTTTAGAAAAAAACCCCAACCAAATGAACTTTGCGAACACATAGACAAAAACTATATTATAACTAATAGCTGCTATTAATTTGCCAAGGCTTCATCATGTCAAACAAACCTAATTGCTTTCTTTAATAGGTTAACTAGGCTATCAGTAGGAGACCAGTGGATGCCATCTAGATTGATTCAGAAGGGCTTCCAGCACTGTCTTCCAGGACAGTTTCATCTGGTAGAGAAAAAAATAATCTGAATATAACTAAAACAAGCATCTACAAAACTACCTTTCCTGCTTCATTTCCATTTGCCCTTGGCAGTACTGGCAGGGCAGCTGTTGAACAGAAGAGCCAAAGCCAAGGAATGCACAGCAACACAGACACGTAACTGGGAGAATCACAGATGTGGCAAGCAAGTGGTCTAAAGGAAAATTGAAAATACCTTGAATCAGTTAGTCTTAAGGAAAAAAACCTGGGAACAGATACAGAAAAATGTTCAAATGCTTAAAAGGTGCTACAAAAGAATGAAAATTTCTCTTGATTATTGCCTAAATGCCTGTCTGGGGCAATATGAGAACAGTTGGTGCTTCCTAGAGTAGGAGAATTGTCTAAATTAACTGACTCAATATCTTTTTGTTGCTGATTTTATGATTCCTTTCCAGCATGACACTAAGGACCACCTGCAGGCCCCTGCATGAGACCCAGCTACAAGATTGTTCATGCCTACACAGTTGCTTTCTCTCAGATCAGGAATTAGCAACTCCTGCGCTTCTCTTCACACAATCTCTGTCCTTACCTTTCCATTGCATACTTATTTTCTCTCCTACGATTTATTATTTCCCTAATTTATGTACCCCTGCTACTATCAGCCCTATCCCTTTACCTCTTTGCCCTTTGCCAGTGTTTATTTGTGTTTAATAATGCACAGAAAAAGCAAATAAGGCAACCAAGATGGCACCTTCTGTGCACCCATACCTATTGCTCTGCTTTATCTCCACAAACCAGCCTCTACTGCCAACCCTGCCTTTTTCTTGGCCGTGTTCTGTAAGACTTGGGATCTTATTTTTTTTGGGCAATGTATGACACAGGAAGACTTAGGTTTTGTCTATGGCCTCTAGGTGCTACAGTAATATAAATAATCTTAGACATGTTCTGATTCATGCTGTTTATGGCACAGGTCTCTTGCAACTCAACTAATTATTGAGCTCCCATCAAACCTGAAGAATTCTCATAATTTAGGATTTGAATGGGCATGTTTCAATAGAGATTACTTTCAGCTTGTTTTCAATGAGATCCATTGTGATGGAGTTCCACTATTAATCAAGAAGGAAAAAGACTTTAGCAGTCAGTTTAGCTGAAGCCTGGTTTTTCACTCACAATATATTTGCTGTGAGGTTTTATCACTTTAGTGGACTAGAGCATAAGTTTCACAAAGGTCATACATGCCTGTTGTTGGGTATTCATAAATCAAATAGAATTACTGGAAACATGAGCATTTTTTGGGTAGGAGTTTGGGAATTGGCTCTATATACACTGATTCTTATCTAAAGCTTCTTAAAATCAATACCAAAACTCATATTTATAACACTAGTTTACACCTTTTAGCATTATTTTGGGATGTTGGTTCATTGGTTTATAGTATTGATGCTTTGTGGATATTAAATTAGTTCACCAGTTTTCACTACTGCCCACACCAACTTTTATTTAGGTCTTTCTTAGTAATTACAGTTTAGAAGTCATTTTACTAGTGTGTTTGAAGAAACAGTTCTTTTACAGCCATCAATGGGATATATCTTTGAAATTGGAGCCTGGTACTAAAACGGATTCCACATGGGTAAAAGGAATTAGGTTTTATGGTATTTATGGTAGTTTCTTGTACCGTTTTCACCAAAACACCTCGTGGCATCACAGGGAAAGCACTTAAGGCTTGGGTGAAATAGCTGCAGAAAACAATAGAATTATGCCCTCAATGAGTTCTTTAGGGAATCATTACATTAATTCATCTTTCAACTGAAATGTTATGTTACAAACTCCTTGTAATTTCCTCCGTCTTCTTTATCACACACTGGAACTGGGTGCATGAGTCAAAACATAACATGATTATTTTGTTTTCCACATAAACCGAATATCAACTCCATGAGAGTATTATTTGATCATTACAGCTTGCATCGCATAATGATTTAATAACACGTGTTTTCAGGGCAGACTAATATGTAATACCAATTTTGGACAGCCAGCCAGTAAGCCAGGAAACTGCTAGAGGACTGAAAGGGCTGGATATATCTACAAAAAGAAAATAGGGGAGACTATAGGGAGAATGTCACATATGAGTGGAATTCTCCCTTTTCTTCCTGAAAAAGGAAGAAAACAGAAAGAAGAAGAAACAAACCTTTTGTTTGTTACTCTCCCTTCAGGCTAGAATAGCTGTTGGGATCATCCCCAGGTGCCAAACACTGCACATGTGCCATGTGTTAATCACTCCAGAGCACTGCGAGGTGCAGGGCCAGCTAAAGTAAGGATAAAAAACATGGCTTTAAATAAAGCCCTGGTGATCAGGTGATTTAACTGTCCTGTGTTACAAGATGCTGCCTCTGTACAGACCATCACAAAGAAGCACAGTCATTACTGCACAGCAAAGATCCCATCCCTTCCTTTAGCAGTCAGTTTTATGTTCAGTAAGTCTGCTGCTGCTCCAGTGGTGGAGTTTCAAAGAAAAAAACTGCATCAGTTTTGTTTTCTCTGTATTTTATATGGCCCTTTTCACTGTGTCATGAATTACTGCACATCACAGGGAAGATATAAATACTACTTGATTGCTATTTATAAGCATTCCCATAAAAAAAGAAGCCCCTTCCATCTTTTACATCAGGTTGACCCATTCCTACAAACAGTGTCTGGGGGTTTTTTGCCTGAAGTCAATTGATTGAGATCAAAAGTGACAATAAGCTCCAGCCTAGAACTTCAGCAACTGTAACACTCAGGCCTTTATAACCTGAGGAAAAAAACTCTTCCATCATACTTCCCACAGTCTCTATGCAGCCCAAAGCTGATGAGTTCGTGAAAGCTGCAAGGTCATGGCTTGAGAGCTTGTCGGTGGCTTTCTAAAATCGGAGCTTATGAATATACTCTGATTATGGATTTCTGATTCCTTTTAAAGCTCTGGCAACTGGGTTAAAAAAAAAATCCTTGAAATTATAAAGGTGAATTTAAAAATCAAAGTAATGTCACCAAAACCCAAGAAAAGTTAGGATGATTGTTCCTCACTGGTGTTATAAGTGGATCTGTGGGCTTGCAAAAACTAAAAATACTCCTCCAGAGGAAAACCACTCTGAGTCACATAAAGCTGAAAAACAGACAGAATGTGGTTTTGTACATAATCCTTTTTAAATTATGGTTTTAAATTCCTGAATATTTGAACTTTGTTTCTTAAGAAATTCTTTGATAGAAGGAAAATTCCAGGCACTTTCTGTATTCAGAAACACATTACGTTCTAATACTGCTTCAGTGAGAGGCTATTTTCTTTGTGAATAAATTGTACTCATGTTTTCCTCTCCTTGTCCTGTTTCAGCAAAAACAATCAATGCAAACACTGAGTTAATACAAATAGATGCAAATATATTCCAGCAGGAAAGTTACAAGACTTATTAAAATACACGTGCAAATATTTCAGCGAAAGTATAGAGAACAAGACTGAATTTCCAAAAATACCTCTCATTAACAGATGCACAGACAGCATTAAAGAGTGTCTGAAGGGAAGGTTCATAACAGAAGAACACAGGAGCTGTGGTTTCAGACCTGCGGCATCCCCTCCCAATGTCTTAAACTCATAAATAACAAGTTTCCAAGAGAAACAGAGATCTACAAACATGTGCTTCTGATGCCAGAGCCTGAAACTGGGACTGAGGTGGCTACTACAGTCAGCCTACCTTACAGCCCCAAGGCATCCAAGCCACCTGCACTGGCCTGGCAGAGGGTCCTGCAGGACCTCCTCCCCACCTCTTCCTGAGCAGCAGCCCGAAGCCAAGCATGGGTTGCTGCGAGTCTGACCAACTTGGTTAGACTACATAATATTTCTTCCTACCAGTGTTGTAAGGAGAAAATTTGCAAAATATAACTATGAAGTGGAGAACAAAGTAATAAACATATTCTGACTGTAGTTCAAAGGGAAGGCATGCCCTACTCCTGAAGTTTTTCTGGAGTAACTCTACACAAATGTATAAGTGAAATTAAATCCTAATGGAAGCTTCCAGCCAAAGATCCCTATTTGTTTCAGAAGCAGTTCACTAATATAAAACAACACTACTCATGCTTGTCACTAACACCATTTTGCTTAAACAAGCAGTTATAAAAGTTATGGAGTAGGAAGGGAAGAGGCAAGACTAGATCTTAGATTTTGAAACATGCATTTCCCCTTCTCTAGCCTTTGCACTATATCTTTAATCTGGCAAAAATTACCCTAATTACTCTAGGAACTCCTCACCCATGAAAATCTTTATAGCCGAGTTTGCATATAAAAACTTTTGGCTTAGTTTGTAACACTTAGGAAACCTGAAATTGAAGGAGAAAACAGTACCATTTGTATCAAAGATCAATATGCATAGCAAAAAAAAATTAAAGTTCAGATCTTTAAAATTCTCTTGATGCATATTTGTAGTAAAATATATGAATTCAGAAATATAAATACATTGTTATTGTATACTGACAAATCTGTCAACATTGTACAGGTTAAATCAGGTGTAAATTTGGTCAAAGATGGTCAACAGTCTGGGAGCTCAGAACTCTCATATTGACATAGGTACAAACCAAAAGGATGTCCAGAAAAAGCAAAAAGGATTCCTGGTGTAGCCTCATGGTTAAAACCTCAAGTGCAAGACTGATTTTTTTTCTTTTTGAGAGTTGCCATATGGCTATTCTTCAAATAGCTTCATAAAACATGAAGGTACAGTTATAGCAAATGGTTCACTGAAGGTCTCCTGTCAATGGTAAATAACTGATAAAGAATGGAGACTAATATGCAAACCCAGTTTATGACATAAACAATAGTCAAGATTACATTTACAAGAATGCAAGTGGCATATTCAGGAATCAAAAACTTGCTACTCCAGGATGTCTTGTCAGATTCACAGATATTTAACCATGAGAGATGCTACTAGGAAGTGGGATATTCAAAATAGCCTCAATAGATTAGGCACTTACTTGCTACTAAAAATTACCCAGATTGAATTAAATTAATTGAGCAATTTTAAAAACATTACCCTTGTATATTACATGAATCAGTAGGGTTGGATTAGGAAGACCAGATTCCATTTGCTAATTTTGGGGGTGGAGAGGAGGAAGAGTAGGATGAAAAAAAGGAAAAAAAAAAAAAACAAACAAGAGAGAGAAATGAGGGGAGTTAGAAATAAGAGGAGAATCATAATAAAATACCATAATCTACTATAAAATTAAATTTGGGGAAAAAACTAAGTGAAATGTTTTAATAGCGTTGAATTACTTACATTTCTTACTTCTAAGGCAAAATTATACATTTTCCCTTTTATGGTATTTAATTTAGTTTTATTACCCAGAAGTAATATTTTCTTACTTTTACTAAATTGCAAAAGTCAAACTTAATTTTAGCCAGAAAGTTAAAGAAAATATTCCAATACCATTACAAATTATTCTGTTCCCCTTTTCTAAAATTGTGTAAAAATCTGTTTAATCTTCTAGATTCTTTTGATTAAACCTTATTTTCCCGGGATGACTACCCACTGAGATATTTTCCATCCAGCTCTAATTCACTCTACAAATAACCCAACAAGCCTTATGATGCTAGCAGTGATTAAACCCCAGATTTCTATTGAGACTTATTTTTTCTTTTGAAACAGAGATATCACTCTGTGTACTTACTTTATGCTGAAAATTATAAAAATCTTCTAACACTGCACATTTTGAGTTTAAAAATGGTAACTCTATTGGCCACCATAATTCTAGGATGCATTAAAACACTGAGGGGAAGCAGTGGAGAACAGCAGCACCTGTTCTCTGTTCAATATCCTTAATCTGATTAGCAGGCTCTGGATAGAGTAGATCTTAGCATCCCGAAAGATTTATGACTACATCAAAGGGAAGGAGAAGAGGTTTTGTATAAAATTATATTACTGAGCTTTTTTCCATGCTTTTATTACAATATCAAACGGAGCTGTCACAGAACTATGTGATAAGAGCCTGTTCATCCATAGCAGATGTTATATAATGAAAGGTATCAAGCATTTGTATAATAATACAAAATCTATTATCCCAGATTTGTATAATACCCTTTCTTTCCCAAAGGTTCTGAAAATGTTTTACAAACTGATATACAAATTATCCATGCAGAAAGCTATTCATCCATCAAGGAAACACAACTACAGCCCAAGGCAAAGCAGAACAACTATATGAATACACACAAAAAACCTTAGTAAGTGAAGGAAGTATTCTCTAGTCAAGACTGTGAGGAAAATGTTAAGTATATAGTATGTAAATATACAGGATTCAGGAAGAACCTTGCTTTTATAATCATAATTCTTCAATAAGATGCAGTAGGATGTCTCTTGACCATTAACAATCACAACATTAACTGAAATAGATTAACGCTTTGGAATAGTAAGTATAGCAATAAGTTCTGAGACAAGTTTGTTGTATGTCTGCATTCATGTTTCAAAATCCTGGTGTCACATTACAAAAAGATAAATTCTGTTGGCGCAGTTTATCCCAGAAACAAAAGTGCTAAAAGAATAATTAGATGAATACAGCACTTTACTCAGAAACAGTCTTCTCAATTCCTATCAGCACAAGTTAATGAAACCAAGTGTTTGCAAAACAAAAAATATCACCCCAAATCAACTCTGCCATTTGGATTGCATAAGGTTGAACTTTCATTTCAGTCCTAATTCTGGTGATGGTGACCAGGCACTTCATTTGGATCTTCTTCTGTGATTTTTCACAGCATTTTCTTCTTGACAGTCACTTTAGCACTTCTGCTCAATAAAAAAGGTGGCAGAGATCCTTAAGGGTACTTGAAGAAGTCATAGAGTGTGATTTGAGGCAAAAGAGAGCTCTTTCTCTCTCAATATAGTTATCAAGAATCTTCAATTAGAAGCAAAATATCTAACAAAAATGCAGTCCGTGGGAAAGTAATACAGTTGAAGACTTAGGAAGAGGCATTAAGAAGTGTTATAGAAACTTTGAGACTATATTTAACCTTGAGAAGTGGACATAAACCTCAGAATTCCCAACTGTGTGGACAGTGTCCTCTCTGGAGAGTTACACAGGACCACATATTGGCACACTGGTACTTTGGTTCTAAATAACTATTTGAAACCCAGCCTCAGCATCATTACTCATCTGGGAGCTACATTCAGAAACCCTCTTGAGGGTTTTGCCAGGCTATTGGGCAGGAGAGGCAGGTAAAGAATTGCTGATGCTTGTAACCCTGGAGAATTCAGTAGGTTTGAGGAAAAAAATGCTATTAAGGAGAAGAGCTATCCTTCACATCACTCCCCTAAGTGAGGCTGATACAGTGAAAAAAATCACACAGATGAGCAAAAAAAATGGATATTATGAAAATCTGAAACTCTCAGGCCACCTATTTGGTTGGGAAATTGAAACAGAATTATAGGAAAGGAAATAAGGGAGCCCCCAATTAAGCATCTAAGGTAATGACATAAGGATATGCAAATGACACAAAAATGAAAAACAGCTGCAACAAACTGAAATTTTAGCATACAGTCAACAACATAAGTGGCACTAGAGCATTAATGGGATGTGTTGTGGAATTGGAATTTTGCTGTAAAAGGGTAATAAATTGTTCAAGAAGAGCAGGAAGAGAAAAAAGGGAGGCCTTGCCTCTGTATCAATAACACGTATGCTGCTTCTGAAGTCTGCAGTTCAACAAGCAAGAAGGAACTACTGTCTTCTTGAATGACTGCATAAAAATAAAAGGAACCATGAATAAGGGTGCTATACTCTAGGGAGTCATTCTTTCCCTGTTTAACCTTGAAAATCAAGCACAAGCCTTAGTCTTTGAAAATATCCTGAGATTCATGTCTATCTCTCGAAGGGAGTAATATGCAGACACATCCTCAGGATGCATCAGGAGGCAGGAAGGACTTTTATTATAAAGTTTATGACAGCTTTCTGAATACATTGGGGGCAGTATTTTATCTTCCAAAAGAAAGGAGAAACCACCAGGGAAATAGAAGGAACATAAAAAAACTGATTAGGAATCTGAAGTTGGAAAGTTATTCCAATGAGAAGATTAGGAAAAATGAGAAAAAGATAGAAGTCTTCAGCAAACTTTAAAAGAAGAAAGAGAAATGGAATAAGGTTGATGTTTCCAACACTTTTTCCATACACAAAAAATTGAGACCAGATACTCAATTAACTATAAACTCAACAATTATGAAGCCCAGAGCATGAAATACATAAGGTAAAAAACCCTAGATAAATCAACATTCAAATCAACAAATCAATCTCACTCAGAAATATTTGAAGCTTCAGCCACCTCTGGACCTTTTAAGAGAAATCTCTGAGAGGTTCAAAAAGACGGGGTAATTCTGGTGGATTGGAGAATGGTAAAACACCTGCCTCTAACAAGGAAGAGGAGAATAAAGTAGACGTAATCAGCTCAGTTGTTATCAAAAAAATATATAAATAGAGGACTTAGATTTATAGAAGATAAGGTGATAAAAAGAACAGTTGGCATTAATTTATCCAGACAAGGTAATATCCAGACCATCTAGTTTCACTCTTCAACTGACAATCAGAACAAAGTGCTGTAACGTTTCAAGAACAATACCACCTGATTTTCCCATAAGAAAATGAGATTTAGATGGAATTAGTATTGCACAGCTGGTTGACAAGCTGTGTGAAATGTCAGTTCTTAATATTTAATTGCCAAAAGGGGAAGTACTTTCAATCAGGAACTCTCTGGGATTTTTTTGTGCAAGTCCATCACTATTCATCACTATTTCAGCTATTAGAGTGTTCTTACAGACATTTATAAGCACAAAACTCAGACTTGGGAATGCGCAGAAAGACGGATTGCAAACAATGTCAAGAACAGGATCAAAATTGGAAACACGCTTTAGAAATGATCCAAAATCAACAACGTCAAATTCAATGCAAAAGTGTGTAAAGTGCTACCCATGCAGAGCTGAAATCAGGTGCACAAAAACAACAAGAGGGTGAAATGCAGCCCAGACGTAGCACAGAAATATTCTCTCATGCTCCATGTTGAAGTGGGAATCATAGAATCATAGAATGTCCTGAGTTGGAAGGGACCCACAAGGATCGAGCCCAGGAGCCACAGTCTAAATAGGATTCAGCAGTCTGATATTGTTCCCCAAAAAGCACTTGTCAGTCGTGGGAGAGAGGAAGAGCAGAGTTTGTATATATGCCAGAAAAAACAGTATTTGATCTGGTTAATATTGATCTTGTGGGTCGGTTGTTAATTTTGATCACTGCACTACAAATAAAAAAGAAAAACAAAAATTAAAAAAAAAAAGAGGAGCAACAAGGCAAGCAATTAAGAAAGTCTGAGATCTGAGCAGCAGTTAAAGAAGTTTGATCTTTTTAATCTAGAGAAAACACGATTAGATTTAATTTGCATAAAACTTGTAAATCTCTGAGTATGCAAAAAACTGTTAAAAGATAGTGGACACCTCTTTGGGTTTTTTTCACAAGCCTGTTATGGGGAAAGATGAGCATTCTCAGCACAGAAAACAGAATAATGATTCAGGAGCATGTTTCTTTCTGATGATAAGGAATTTTCCTCATTAACAACTGGATCTTAATTGACAAGGTGCTGTTTGAGGCAGTTTACAGGCACTTCAGGTGTGGACAAGAGGAATTTGAGGATTTCTTTCAACCCCTGTTTCCATGATTCCCGGTATTCCTTTCTCTCCCACACCCCTCTCTTATGGCAGCAGAATTTGGTCCTGAATTCACTTTTCATCCATTCAGACTGGTGTATAAATAAATCCAATGACACTTTACCACATACCTGAAATTAAGCACATGCTTAAGTGCTTTGCTCAACAGCAATATACTTTAAGCACATACTTTAAAACTCTGCAAACTGTGTCTTTATAGCTTTCCAAAGCCATTACAGCAGTGACATGGGTCTAAATTATTGCTACACAGGAATGTAATTGCCTGTTATAAGAAAGAGACCTAGAAAAGGGAAGAATGCAGAAGAAGACTGCTAATCTTCCTTTTCTATGTTCACATTATTTTCAGAGCAAACTGATGAAAATGGTGGTCCTGTTCTAAGAGAGGTATTTTATTAAATCAATTGTAATGTGAATTTTAGGTTCAATCACGTTCATCCAACACATAAAGGACTGCAGGCTGTAGCACTCCAGTACACATATGTGAATTTAGGAACAACCTGAGAACACCTGATCAGAGCAGCTTTACACAATATACTAAAACATAATTTTAAAGCAGAAGGACAGGAAGGACTTTCTAAAGACTTGATGGTTTTCAACAAAAAAAAAAAAAAAAAAAATCTGTTGGCTGCTACCAAATAAATATGATTAGTTGGTTAATGACTTTTTTTGCAGGGGGGAAGTCTGTGATAGTCCATATGCTTTTGTATTTTCGTTTCTGGATCCCTCTTTCACTCCTACTAAACATATCCTTATTTTGACCCTTGGGTTCAAACACTGACAGATAGTTCGGTTTAGTCAACATTTATCTGTCTGCTCAAAAGACCTTCAACAAAAGACAATCTCTGTGTTTTCTTATACAGAAGCAGGTAAGAGAAACTGCAGGACTTTAATTTACTATATTACCTGTCAAGGTGCACAATCTTTTTTTTTTTTTAATTGCATATTTTATGGTATGCTTAAACTGTACTTAATTACTTGCTGCAGAGTGAAATCTTTACAAGGTTATTCCATATCACACCTTTCAACTTGACTTAAAGAAGGAGATGTCTTTGTATCTTCCTAATCTTGAAGCACAGACTATGATATAAAGAAAATCATATTTAAGCATAAAGATTTAAACACTATTTTCAGAAAATCTGTCACCATTGAATTCTCATGGAAAGAAAGATAGGAGGAAAGGAAAGTCTTTATCTAAAAAACAGACTGTCAGAAAATTATTAGTAATTCTTAGTGTTCATACAGTCACTGTTGAAAGTGACATTATCAGTGACGTGTCATCAAGAAGAAGAATTGCAAAGCCACAAAGAAGACAAAGTAATTTGCAAGAGCACAGCAGGCCATCACAACGGTGCCAAGATAGCTTTAAGTGATAGAAATTCTATGTATGTTCATGTATAAGAGTCTAAAATGGCACTTAACCACTGGAGTCAGGTCAAACTTGGACATCTTTCTAATACATTAACGACATTTAATAATCGAAAATAAGTCTTTGATAACACATCCAGAATGTCTTACTTCCCACTGAGAACTTGCCATTGTTTATCATTTCTTGCCCTTTGAGTAAAGAAAATTCACAGTTCAAACAGAAGAAAGCAGAAGTAACTATCCACTGCTTCATTACAAATTAACAGCTTGAAGGTGCATTTTGGAAGTGGTTAATGAAACAGTTTCATTAGGTTTACACCACCTTATCCGGTAGTCACAATGTTCCATATTGTTTACCCCTCAACAGAGAAAGAAAATTGGGATTATTTTGCATTCAGAATAATTTTGTTCCTAGTGTCTACGATGGACAACAATCACCAAAGATAAAGCTTCCCCCAGACTTCTGCATTTCTTCAGAGTAAGTCTGTTATCTCCAGGCTCAGACAGCATGACTTGAGAAGTAACAGGCAAATATTCAGACACTGACAAGCAAAGAGGATCACACCAGCAACGGGTATTTTGCATCGGTGCTGATCTTAGCTTTCAAATGCAGAATTGGGTAACTCCTTACAACAGAAATTGTAAGGCTATGAATGTTAATTGACTGAAACTATTCAGATTAAAAGGGCTTCCAGCTCTCCGCAGGTTTAGTTAAACAATTCACTACTTCAAAGTACATTACTGAAGCAGTGAAACCATTTGACATGGAGTACGTGGCAAATGTGTGCAATATGTGGAGTGTTCAAAGCAGAATATGAGACTTTAAGGCTCAGCCTTTAAGTGAAGCTCAGCAGTCAGTAAGTATGGGAGCTGGACCTGGCTTTCTGCCCTCTTGCAACACTCTGGGACACTGATAGTGTTTCACAGCCTTCACACACACTTATAAAACTATTGTAAAACAACCACCTCTTTGTATCATTTACTTTCATACTACAGGACAGAACAAAAAGTTATAAAGGTGTAAAGCTGTTTTGTCTTCTTAATCTTAACATCAGACAATCCATCTTTCAAAACAAGAGGAGAAGAAAAATGTGGACAAAACTGTCTGAATTTCCATCTTCTCCTCACACTGGTGTGCATTAAAGAACATCACATTTACTAAACCCTTCTTAAGAGCTTGTCAACTAGAGCAATAATCAGATTAGAAAATAAAACTGCAAATTTCAGGAGCACCTGTTCAAGTTTTGTTCTGTTCTTACATGACAAGCTGTCTGCTGGGCTGGCCTCTGTGGCAGCATTAGAAGGTAGCCCACTTCTACTAAAATTCCGTTTTTTCTCATTTCCAAAGATAGAGAAAACAAGCCATGTAAACCCTTCAGACCACCTCTCTAGGGAATGTTCCAGTGAAAGAATGTGTCTGCATATTTTGTAGCATTATAGATGCCAAATACTGAGCCTACTTTGCTGGGTTTTTATGTTTTTTATGTTTGCATTTTTTGCAATCATTGACACCTCTGTAAACCAGGCAACATATACATTTATGCTAACTCATTCTGTAAATTCTGAAAGGTGTAAACCTGTGGATAATCAAACCCACAGCCTATGGATATTATTCTTTCTAAATTGCTCTGTTATCTCCTAAATTCTTTCTATCCTTGAAAATTATTTTTTCCTGGTAGAGAATTTTATTTCATGTTGAAAAAGGGGAACAAAAGAGAAGCAAGCCATTCTTTTGGTAGCTTGTAAAAAAATAGTTCAATCATTTTGTATTTCTGTAGAAAGAACTGATTAACTTAGCTCCAGCTTTATGTAAGCATGCTTGTCTTGGGGAAACCAGTATCTACCACAAGAGCAGCAAATACTAATGTTGAGTTCAGCTTGTTGTACAGGACATTTTATAGGGTGTTAAAAAAAGGAACATTTATTTTCTAAGGAATTGCAAAGTCAAAAAGCAACAGAAAAGCATCATCATGTAGATGAAGCCCTTCCACATCAGTGTAAAAATTATCTTCTATCTGCTGATGGACAGCAGTCACAATGTATGGCCATATAGCGATAATGATATGGTCTAGGTAAAACCGGAAAGGTCTTCCATGAGAAATGCGTGCCATGGATTTTTATTTACTGGAAAAGCAATGTGCAACAACCAAATTGAATGCATAAATCTCCAAAGACCCTGAAAATTTGGAAAGCATCAGGGGAGGTAACGTATAGAGATTGTGAAACAGTGAGTCAATATGAGTCACTCATTACAGCAGAACATTACACCACCATTAAATCCTAAGAAAGGATGACAGAACACAAATACTTTATTTGAAAGCAATTCTAACTTCCTAGAGAAGATTTAATAAATAGGCATTTGACGACAAGATGAAATTAACACCATCTACCACAACCTTTAAATAAACCTGTCAAACACTCACAAAGTTCAAGTACTATTGTATGAAGGAATACCTTTAGGGATTTAGATGGAGAATAATATATTTTTACCCTGATTTTAATGGAAACAACACTCTCTGTGAACATCATTATGGACAAAGATGTGTTACATATCAGGCTGCAAAATGGTGTGGGGTTTAACCTTCCTTTCAGTACTGGAAAAAAGGTTAATGTTCTCTCATTTTCATGCTCAGTTTCAATAGAGTGGGGAAAAACAGAAAAAACAGAAATTGAAAGTTAGAATAGGAAATAAAACAATGTATCTGATGAGCCATGGTTTAATTTCAAAATACTGACAATAGTGAACTGCTGGATCAACGAAGGAAATCAGCCTATAACTACTAATGCTGACACAAAAAGCTAACAGAGGTTGCCTAGGCCAAGATAAAAGAATTCTGCATTTATTTGTAATGAATCTTTAGTTAGTTACTGAATGCTCAAATTATGGGAAAAGAAATAAAAAGCTGCATTTTGTTTTCTTTCTCTAGGGCCTGAAGATATGGCGTATCATGTGAAATATATACGATGTCCATCCTACAGACGTGCAAGTATGTTTCCTTTTATGAAAGAAAATACTCTTTTTCAAAACACTAAACAAACTGATACATTCCAAGGTTTTCTAGCAACAGGAAAAAAATCACCATTAGTAGAACCAGATTATACAAGAAAAAATATCAGAACATTTTTTAAACTAAGGGAGGAAAAAAATCTCATCACGTTGCACTTCTTCAGACACAACCAAAAACATTTCTTGCATCTGTGCTATATCATCTATCCAGTGAAATCATAGATAAGACTGGTCACAGATGGCAAACATCATTCCTCTGAGAGAAAATTTCAGGTAATCATACCAAAATACCAAAACAGAGTAGAAAAAGCCCACACTTCCATCATTGCAGAGAGTGGTGCAAGTGATGAGAGCCTGAGCTAAGCACTGTACACTTCTGTGCATGAACACAAAGTAATAACTTCAGAGACCTTTGCTTCCTCTTTTACTCTGGGTAAACCTCTCCAGAACTCATGGCACTGCTTACTATTACATGTAGGGGTTATTTATTAAAGAGAAAAGGAAAAACAACTATTTCCCCCTGAATTATGATTTGGAGTTTGGTTGCAAACACACTGCAGCTCTTCAGCATAACATAATGTACTTATTAAAGTCACAGGAAATGGCTAATTGTATGTCTAATGTCTTTAGTTTTGTTTCATGAAATAATGTTCAGTATTTATCTCCAGATGGATTAGGTAAGCATATGAACAAACCACAGTAATTTATATCATCCCAGTGTGAAAAGAAAGCAGACATCAAGATCATTTAATAAGAGGTTAAACAGAACATCCCTGTTAACCCAGCATCACAAATAAAACTACTTTCACACGAGTTACATCAGATACAGCTGCTGATGCCATATGGTGAAGACAAAGACTCAGAAAGAAGCCTGAAACACTCTATTCACAAAATCATTTTGAAGTAACCATTAATGTTATATTTATTCCCTTTTCAACTATAATAATCTCAATCAACTGATTATGGTTTCTCACTTCAGGTTGATTTATCCAAGGGAACAGTGCAAAAATAAAAAAAAAAATATTTCACAACTTTTACTTTTCAAACATTTAAAGAAAATGTGAATGCAACAAATTTAAACTAGTAAAAACCTTATTTTTCAAAACCAATTGTGACATCAAAACAGATATCATGACCTTTAAACTTCAGAAACCAAATCCTGATTTACACCTCTTTCTTTCCTATTATCTCCCTTCTCTTTTTTCTCTCACGATACAGCACAAGCTCTCAATCAAACACACTTCTCTATGGGAGGGGGAAGATTTTCAAACCCAAAACCCAATTAATACCCATTAGAACACGAAAATTCAGATCCAACATTTTATGAAACAGGAAAACATGAGGTAATAAAGCTCACCATGCTGTCTGCATCTTCCATGTTGATAGTGTTTCAGTCATAATTGTTGTAATGGGCTTCAAACTTCATCAAATAATTTGCCAAAAGCTCTTTTGGTTTTTGAACCAAATTTACACATGTATTTCTTCCTAGAAAACTTGTTTCTAGAAGTTGATCCTCCTTAAGTTTTGGTTAGACAAATGGGAAAATGTACTGTAAGTGATTGAGGCCTCTTATTAAAAAGAATAACTCAAAAGAATGAGAAGATGCAATCTTACTCTGTTTTTTTAAAAAAGAAATATGATGGGATTCTGTAAATGTAAAACAAAAAAAAATTAGCTAAGAAGTTAAAATAAAAACATTATCTTTAGCAAATTCTTTTTACTTAACTGAAATAAACAATTACATTTTAAAAAATTAACTCGAGAATTGTTATTGGATAGAAAATATTCCTATTGAAATCATTCTGTCCCAACAAATCTGCATTTTCTGATTAAAAACTTTCATTTGGAAACATTTCAATCAACCATTCCTAGTTCAAAAAACCCAACTTTTACTTTCCTCTAAATGTTTAGTTTACTTATTGAGCTAAGGTTCTATTTTATTGAGCAAAGTTTGTGCTGGGAATATTCCAAAGCAAAAAAATCAGGAATTAATTTGTCATGCCTGTTTTAATGACAAAGTGTTGGTATTCTTGCCAATATCACCTACACATTTCCAATTGTAGCAGCTTAGTTATAGCTAACAGATACTGAAAATATGCCATTGATCAATCTTGGACATGTTCCCTTGGTTTATACTTTTTATTCTCTCATTTAAAATAAAATGCATTATAGCATTACACTTGCTGAAAGCAACTGCCTACTTAAACTATTTCTCAAAGTTATTAAATATCTCTTATTATTAGGAACTCATTAGGAAACTATTCAATGCAGTTTAAAAATTCTTTAATGTTTAATTGCCTTTTTGATCATTAATTACATCTGCAGATAGACAGAACTTTTTAAATCTTAATTTTCTCATTTAAGTCTGAAATAGAGTTCGTTGCCCAATAAATTTTATTTTAGTGCAAAGACAAGGCACATGCATTGATGAACCTTTTAAAAGAAACCTACAGCTCAATCAGAATAAAATTCTCTTTGTCTACCATTTCATAATACGAGAATGAAAAAGTCATCTTTGTAGCTGAAAGTTTGAGTTCCTTGGAAACCATCTTTAAGATTTATTATTTATACATTCTATAACAGAAGCTACGACATGAAGGCTTTTTATTTAGAAATATCTACTACAGAAATTAAGCCACTGCACTTGTCAGTGAAATGAGAGAAGTTCTTGTGCCCCAAGTCCAAGAAAGAAAACCAACAGTAAGGAATCAGATACAAACACTGACATATGCTTAGCAGTTGGAATTGATGATCTTGGAGGTCTCTTCCAACCTTAAGAATTCTGTGATTAGATGATATCTCAGGGTTTGTGTGAGTCAGTAGTGCCTGGAGCAAAGCCCTTCACCCTGTCCGTGAAGGTTTACACAGTGCATTATCTAACGGTGAAACACCAGCACTCTGCATCTCCTACATTGAAATAAACACCCTTTCTTTCTGGCTTAAATTACATCTGCTGTGCCTTCACAGACACACTGTGGCTCAAGAAAAATGATCCTGACATTACTAGGTCTTGGCAGGGTGAAAGACTGACTGATCTGACTGAGTGGCATGAACTCTCTGTTTATGAAAACGTAACTCATTCTGCAATGGATTTTTTAAACCATAACATGGAAGTTTTTCTAAGACAACAAACAACGTTTTGTTCAATTCAGAAACAAACAAAAATACATCTTTTCTTTGCAACATATTTGTAAAATTTACCATAGATTTTTTTTTTAACAAATACCACTATAAGAAAGTTTCCTGCTTCACTTTCATCTCCCTCCTTCCCTCTATCTTTTGCAACACCAGTAATTTGAATTGTTCTATCTGCTACTTGATTAATTATGTTCCTTTACTTCCAGAACTTCATTAATTTCCAGTATAGTTTATCTAGGAAGTTCAGGCTTATAAGTAACAGATCTAAAATACTAGAAGTCACATGACTGTACTTATTATATTTTTAAAAATATAATTAGCAAATGCTATTTATGACAGAGACCATTCTATCTATTAGCTGTATATATGAAAGGTTCAGATGTAAGAATTTGAGCAGGAAGGACAGGGAGAAAAGAAAGACCAAGTTGCCCATGATATTTCTAGAGATGAACAGGCAGTCAATTGTATATCCCACTCTTGTCCAGTCCTTGAAACCTGTGCTTATGACAGAAGGGTTTTGGTTAAAGACTTAACCAATGGTGTTGTACATTCCCAAGGAGGAAAATTATATATAGTTGGGTGAATTATTAAAATAACAATAATGAGGGAAGCTCAGTACTATGTTGGTCCTGCTTGCGTGCTTGATTTTCATGTGCCTATTTAGGACGCACAAAATTATGTGATGTTCAAAGATGGACATTGTGTTCACATCTGCACTTTGGAGATTTTTTTATAACTCTTATTCCTACCAAGCTGTAGCAATATAGTCAGTGTTTCTGCTACAGTTAGGTTGTGAAGACAGAAGACCCTGGAATATTAAAAGCATCCTTCACTGAATATTCCTCTGGTTGTTGCTTTATTTTTTAAATCAAATATTGAAGTTGCATACTCCAAGGGACTCCAATTCCATTTCATTTATAAATACAAAAAATTTTGTCTGTTTTTACCAAAGCATATTTGGGAAAACAGCTACTTCAAGTAAGGCAGAACATAGAGCTAACACTTCAGTTTTTAGATGAATTAGTTTGAAAACAGACAATTTTTTTAAATAACTCTTAAAAATGGCTCAGGATTAGATAAAAATAAGATAAACAGACTCTTTTTGATGTGTACCTTCCAGAATATTTTTATTACAGATATATTATTCCTTATTCTGTGTGCAAAAGGCTCCATGGCTGATAAGGAAAATGAAGGGAACCATGGACATCTTAGTCACAAGTTTTTTTCCTACTGTTAGAAATACCTCTATTACTTATCAAAAAAGTTTTAAGGCAATTTCACATATTTTGTCAAGTCTGCTACTTTCAGATAATTTTTGCAACAACAGAGCTCAGTCAACTCAACCTTACTGCATTTTAACAGAAATATTAAATGGTTCACTGAAAAACACAAAAGATTTTGCTTTTTTTTTTTAATTGATAAGTCCCTGTCACTCTTGAGGATCTTATGTTTCTAGAGTCAAGGCTCATTACTACCCTTTCTTCACTTGCTTATACCACATACCTGAGGACTCCACACCATGGGGGCTCTGATTTACATACCTACTTCTCCTCTTGTACTCTACTTTCACTGCTTTTATGAATCCCATGTGTTGTTTTTACCTTGACCTCACTTTTGAAATGAGAAAGAGAGCTTATCAATAGCTTCCAAACTTCTGATTTCCTTGTCTCTGATAGTCAGACTTTTACCACCCGTATCATTTTTCTGCAGGCATTAAATCATAGAGTTTCCAGCTGGTGCAGCAGCTCTTTGTCCTGAAGAAATAAACAATCTGTTTTCAAACCCAGCAGTGACTGGGACCTGTCCTGACTAACAAATAGCATTTTCTTCGAGGTGGCATCTGACAATTAAACAGGGCTAATTTCTGAAGATCTTTCTTTCTTCATTAAGGATTATTAAGAGATTAACATTTAATCCATTCTAGTAAAAAAAGGATGAAGGTGAGGATAAAATATTGAATCTCATTCCTCTGAGTACAATTCTCTTGCAATACTTGGGCAGAATAAATTGCTTGTAAAAGGAATAGGTTAATGATGCACCTGTTTGCTTATTTGTTTGGTTTTAAATACAAAACAAAAAAATTAGACTCAACTGATTAAGGAGTCCAAAGTTTATGAACAAATAAAGTGTCAAAGGTTCCTGATCTTTCTCACAGTGGAATGTTTATGGTGATTTTGAATCCTTCCTCTACTTGGGAACATATCCTACCCCTAATATAACTAATGATTTATCTATTTAAAACCATATTTCCTTGTCTTTGAGTTTTAACATGATGTGTCAGGCATTGGAAAATACTGGGTTGAATAAGTTTTGCTTTTTGCCTTACAAAAGTAAAAAGAAACACTGAAGTAATGCTGGTGCTCTTGATTTCTCCTCTGTTCAAAATGAGACTTTAGGGGAAGAATAATGTGAGCTGGATTCTTTCTGATGGTCTCGTTCAGCATTTTGGCACACAGAGATAATACTTTAAGGAGAGAAGACAATGGTAATGATTCAGTTTGCTGAAGAACCTTAATGTTATTTGAAAGCATGACCCCTATGTTTGTAAATACACTCTAATCATGACTCTGGACTCACACCCAGCACTTCTGTAGTTCTGCTTTTCTTTAATACTGCTTTCCAGAACTGTTTCACTGCCTTTGCTGCCTATCTATTCTCTGTATTTTATATAACACCCAGTACTAGATGAAACTAACTCCAAATGGCTATAACATAATCCAGGTAGACACTAAGTAAATATCTACCTTGCATACAGAGAAATGTAGGTACACTTTAAGCTCCTGTATCAAGATAGAGTTTTTGATAGAGATTGCACAAGACCCAACACCTCTGAAGACCTTCTGGCACAGCTTGCTAGTCCACACTGAAATCCAGAAGCTCCTACCACCTGTACAGACACAGATGAAATCTGTACCACCATATATTCATCACTGATAACCTTCTAAATGTGTTAAGTCCCCCCAAAACTGCCATGGCTTTCACTGCTACAGCCTTTCACTGTTCATTTGTGTGAGTGAACATGCTTTTGGGTTGCTTCTAGTGGGAAGGGCATAGGAGTGAGAGAACCTTCTCATTGAGAACGAAGTAGCACTTGGTTATTTGGCCTGGGTGAAAGGAGACTCAGGGAGACCTCATTGCTCTCAACAACTGTCTGAAAGGAGGCTGTAGAGAGGTCTGTGTGTCAAGCTCTACTCCCAAGTAACAAGTGACAGGGCAAGAGGAAATGCCCTCAAGTTGTGCCAGGGGAGGTTTAGGTTGGATATTAGGAAAAATTTATTTACTGAAAGAGTTTTCAGGCATTGGAACAGGCTGTCTGGGGCAGTGGTGGAGTCGCCATCCTTGGAGATATTGAAAAGATGTGAAGGTGTGGTGCTTAGGGACATGGTTAATGCCAGACTTGGCAGTGCTGGGAGGAATGGTTGGACTCAATGATCTTAGAAGCCTTTTCCAACCTAAACAAATCTATCATTGTATTCTATGATACTATCAAAAAGAACAATTAAGCCCAGAGTGAGTACAGTCACAGTCTAATTTCTTGATCTGTAGAGTTTGCTTTGCATTTTTCATTATAATAATTCTCTTTTACTTAGTTCCTGGCCACCAGTAGATACCATTGCTCAGTTTTTCACCAGTCTCAGCACAAACTTTCACTGCCTGATGTGCTAACTCCTGAGAACTGGTAACCCATTTAAAACACAAAGCCAAAAGTCATGTAGCAAGTAGGGAATGCCATCAGCTGATACCAAAGTACTTTACACACAAAACAACTCAATACAATGTTATCTTAGTCTGTAGCATTCAGATTTAGGAAGATTTTCAGTATCCTTTAATTTTTAATAGGTATATTTTTATCCACAACAAGAATCTCAGTGGAAAAGACAGAAGACAAACAGAAACATAAGAGAGATGAAGGGAAAGCTTCCTTTCAGATGTAAAAGCAGAGTAGTTATTCCTGTTGTCCAAGGGATAATAGCTGCACACAAATATACTGAAAAAGTGACATCAAATTCATTTATTCATCAAACTTAATGCAAAATTCCCTTTTTCCAATATAATTTGCAGCCAATCAGATAATTTCCATTAACTTATATAAAGAGAATACAAGAAAAAAAATGCTCAATTTCAGCCAGAAGTACAAGGAGGCATTTGAAAAACAGTCACAAGAACACTGAGCAGAACACCTTCATACAAACATACCACTCGAGCTTCTGTATTTCAAAGGGGAAGGAATATTATCCCTCTTCAAGTATTAGACAAGGTGTAGGAGTAGAGAAGGAGAAGGAAAGAGACCTTTCAAATGAGAACACTCTTAGTGAGTCACCACTATGGTAAGAGGTACAAAATATCCTACTCCTTTTCAAAGACCAGAAAGGCATTTGGGTGTTCGGGGTTCATTTATCTCCTTGTAGGACCCAGGGAAAGATTAGAATTTGTGGGGAAGGAAAAAGTGATGGACTTTCAGGGCATTTTTTTGCCACCCACTTTTGTACAGCTCAAAATACTTAGAACATTCTTTACTACATGCTCTTCCTATATATTTTGCCAGTGCCAGCTAACAAACCTCAGTCATCTTCTTAGCTGGCAAGATGGAGAACAGTAAAAACCTACACAGGCACTGACAGATTCTGACTGAATAGGTGGAAGAATGATAATGTTTTTAATAGAGTTGAATTTAAGCTTCTAGCGAACGTGAAACATCAGGTGAAATGTTTGGATGATTTTCCAAAATCCTTTTTCTCCTACGCCCACAACCCACTCAGTTATGCTGAGCAGATAATAAACCCCTTGTCAGTCTGCACCAGCCCCTGTGGCACTGCAGAACTTCTGCATATCCACACATAACTCTCTCATGCAAAGGTAGACAGCAAAATTATTTGGTAGTCCCAATAATTTGGTTGGCCTTCTAATTACATGATTCCTCTCCTCGTTTTTTCTTCCCAGCTGACAGCTGGATCTTCCTTGAATAACTTCTCTGGCATTTTTTAGGCTTTTAAGTGACCAAATCAAGTTGAGGCAATGCAAATTAGGTATCAGAAAATAAACAATGAAACTTCATTCTGTTGAAAGAGGTCTTGCCTCAAATTGATCTGCTCACAGTTACTCACACCCTGAGTATGCCCAAATTCATCCTATACCTTGGAACTTCTTATGCTTGTTACTAATATATATGGACCTCACACAGGCTGTATTTCAACTCTGGGCAGATTCTCAAGTTTTTCTCTGAGATCTGCTGAAGCACTTTTTAGCTTAAAGACACCACCACTCTTTCTATTTTAGACACATATATAGGGTATTCTAAATCCTTCCACAGGAAGAGAGAGTTTGACACCAAAAATAGTGGTGCAAAGGCCAAGGCACACGAATCATACAAATGCATCAGCAGATCATAATAGCAACTCCATTTTCAATAATAAAAAAAAAAAGCAAAGAAGAAATTCTTTCATGTAAAAATACTGTTGAGAAAAATAATATGCTTCAAGGGAAAGATTGCTTTAAATCATGAAATGCTGAAATTTAAGGTAAACTACCAATGAGGTTGTACATTATTAGGATGTATAATTATAGCTCCAGTTTAGCTCTCCTTTAGGGCACAGATTACAGCAAGCTGTTAGTAAAAAAGGACTACTATCTTATAACAATGCACAAACAGCATACTGCCATTGAAAAATTCTTTCTGAACCAAACAAAGTGTTAATTGAATGTTAAATTTCTGGATTTGGCACTTGGAGGCTAGGACAGGACTGGAATGAATGGTAGCCCACTGGGAAGCAGAAAAGTAATAGCTACCGTGATGCTGCTAAGTGCACTGCAGACTGTTCATTCATATATGCAGCAGTCAGGTGAATTTAAAGCCAATATATTTACATCTGTAAATGTCTCTCTGAATGAAGTACAATATAGGGCTGTTTCTTAAAGAAAGGGAACTGTGTGTGCCATGGCCTGAAACACCCAGTGATTGGGCACAGCCTGTGTTCTGTGTTAGCTAACACATTTGCTTTTCTTTTGGCTCTGTATAGCTGCTGCACAGATTAGGGATGTTTAAAGTAGGTTGCCTGGGTGAAGTGCAGCTGGAACAGCAGGATCACTGGATTTACAAAACCCTGCTCCTGCAATCAGGCTGCATGGTATAGACAGGGACAGGCCACAGCTCAAACTCACGTGCAAATTTCCAGTGCTCCATTACTTCCCTGAAGCCAGTCACACGTGTTACACCATCCAACTAATTTACCCCAATAGATGTGTCAGTGTTTTTGTGGTGTTCTTTCATTTGTGGAGGAACAGACAAACTCAGTTGTAAAACTCAGAGGAAGGGGGGAGAAGGTATCTCCAGATACCCCCTGAGAAACAACACGGAATGCCCTGAGTCAGCTCTGTAGGGTCTGCCCGGGCAGGTGCTACTGGTGTTCCTCAGGAGCGTGTGAAAACATCTGTGCTCTCCACAGAAAGATCTGACTTCTCTGTCCCCCAGAGAAGACTATGAGCAAAGAGGGTGCTTCAGTCTCATGTAATCAGACTGTGGGTCGCGTCGATTTTCGCATAAGCAGAAAGAGTAGGGACGTGAGGTTGGGTCAGGTTATCAGTTTACCTAGAAATATTATTTGGCAATAAATTGCACAACCTGAGTCATCAGTCTCTTCCTGATCATTCTGCCTTTAGTGTTGCACACCCACCTTTTCCTCTGGTGGGACCTGTTCTCCCTTGCAAGGGTGTGTAGGACACCTCGTGTGTAAGTGCTTAATGGGGAGGTCACTGGGGCATGTGTAGGGAGCGTGGTGGAGAAAAGGAGTCACTCTTGGTGCACCAGATGTCAAAAACCTCTGTCCTTTATTTCCACCTTCAGTGAAGTTTTTCTTTAAGCTGCCTCTAACTTCAGCAGGTCTCTGTACAAGAAATACCTGTTCTGACTGTCAAATACCAAAGTATTTTTTTTATCCTCCTTGTTTAGTAATTCATACCATAACTTGCTCTGAGAAGCAAGAAACGAGCCCTTCTGCAGAGAAAGGGTTTCCTCTAGTGCAGCAGTCACAGCAGCTCACAAAACTCAGCTCTGCTCTAACTCCCAAATTTGGGGTCAGCAATTAGGAAGGCTCAGCTGACAGAGATGTGTAGTTATTTCTTCTCCTCTTCTACCATTATTAGTATTCAGTTTCTGTCTGTCTGTCTCAGCTAAATTCAGCAGGCAGGATGAAATGTTGGTGCTTTCTTCCAAATGAGTAAGTAAACCACTCCAAGAGACATGTGCATCACCTGCTGCCACAGCCTGCGGAAAGATCCCCAGCAGAGCAAAGCAATGAGCTGAACAAAAGCATTTAACCCTAGTGCTATCCTTGAGGGATTTCTAGCTTCATAAAATGCATTTTGGTCACTGTTACAATGATTTGGTACCTGAATGATCTGTGCACCTCAGGCAGCAACAGTGAGGTGAAATGACTGAAATAGAAACCAGGAACAAATACGTGCATCAGCTTAAACAGTCGTTTAAACCAATCCCTCCTTTCTACCCCTTCAGCTGGAGTTTGAAAATGAAGGAATAAACCTAATTTACTGAATTCTTAATTTCTAGTTGTTATTGGAAATCATTTATTTAAGTATTACATGAATGGAAATTTATACGGTTCAAGCAAAAAGGAAACTTCATAGTTGGTCAGAGATCAAGCATCTGCACTAAAGGAATCTGTTTTATGAATGGTAAAACTGAGGCATAAAATGATGCAAACTTCCATCAGCCAAAACCACTGTGCTAGGAAGCACAGACCTTATTCTGCCATGTGCAGCTGGGCTGTACAGCTGCTGTAGCTTAAGTATTCAAGGTGTGATGGATTGGAGTAAACTTAGTGTTGAGTCAATTTGCACATGAGAAGTCACATATCCAAATACCCCAAAACTGACAGGTCCCTGCTAAAATCTGACTTCCTGTGAGGTTGGAGAGTCAGCTGGACAGCCTAAAAAATTTAACCTTTTGAATTTTCCATGTTCTTTTTCTTTCTCAAACTTGAACCTGCTGTCTCACAATTATTCTAGGGACGTCTGTACCAAAATAATTTAGATTACATCAGTGTGCAACTAGTGTGAGAACAGAAGTGGGATTCTTAGAAAGCAAGCATTGTTTTAGCTGTAAATCTATTTGAAATTAACAGTAGTACATAGTAATACCCAATTAATCTTTTATTGCAGCTGGTTATTGTAAATGTGCAAGAGTTAAACATGCTTTTAGGAGCTGCCTAGATTACCAGTTATAATTAAACAAGGTTAAATTAGTATAAATGCTATCTGAACTTCTATATTTACTATAGGAGATATCTGAAATACAGTAAACAACTGTATTGGGCTCATTTAGTCTCCAGGCAGTAACGAGGGCTGACTGCTGAAACCATCCATTATATTACAAACTGGTTTGTGTGCACTTCATCCAGCTTCAGCTGAGGCAAATCCCAGAACTTGGTAACCTACTTGCATTACAAAAGGCTAAGTTAGAAGTTACTGTACTACTGCCAAGTTACACCAGCCTGAACCTGGCGAGGGTGGACAGAATAGAGCCCTCTCTGTTCACTCATGACTCATGAATGTGAGCAAGTATCTTGCTCTGTTTTCAAACAGAGAAAGAAAAATGTACTGTTCACTGTGAATCTGCAAAACCATATGAAGTGAAAACTGCCAGTTTCTGTTTGCAGCTTCAGATGAGAGAAAACTCCAATGAACGTAAGCCCGAGAATTCAAATAAGAACATGACTCCTCATTGATACACAGGAAAAACTAAACCAGAGCATAATGTTAATTAGCACTAATCACAGACAAACCATTCTATCTGATATGAATATGGACAGAAAACAGAAAGAACCAGAAACTCTTGTTAAAAGTTAGATTTTTTTCACAGTGATTTTTAACAATACTTTTTAGGATACAGAAACAGATGATGCAGGGCTAGACACCCACTAGTCCTCCTGATGAGGAATAGGCATCCAAAAGTTACCCTACAACACAGATGCAATTTTTAAAGATTAAGTAGACTTAGTAGCATCTACTCCTGCTAACATTGCCAATTTCAGATCAAACTTTTTTGTACCATACAAAGTTGATGTCATGAATTCTTTTAAATGGGACACCCCTTCTTCTAATATGTAGAAGTGCTGATAGCACAGATTTCTGTCTTAGGCAATCTGAAATGTGATTAACATTTTAAGCTAATATCCAAATCAAGTTGTTATTTTTATAATCCATCAGATGAAAATTATGAGGCTCTTAAAAACCCCTCAACAACAGACTCATAAAGGGGATAATGAGAGAGACATTAGCTGTTTATAAAAGCTGATATCTCATGCAAATTTGACATTACATGTCTTACTGCATGTTATTAGATGTTCATCAGCTATGCAAATATTATTCACTTTTTGTAAATATCTGCTCTTCAGTCAGCATAAGGAAACAGGAGCTTCAAGTGCTATCCTTTAGTACTTTTCAATGAAAATGCAAAAGAGCTAGACTATAGTCTTTGATCAATGCTTAGAATCAAAGGAAAATATTAATTCTTCATTCCAACGTATTTCTTTAAGGTGACAATCTTTTTTAATATCTGCTAAACTATATAAAATGCTTTAAATTGTAACAATATACAAAAAGGTTGGTTTATAATTTCTAAAGTTGTTTATTCATATTTATCATATTAACAGCACAAATATATCTGAGACTTAAAGTAGCTGTAGGTTGGCATGAGGAAGAGCTAACACTGACACTTTTCATTTAGTGAGATTCAATAAAACAATGCACTTAAGGGAGGCTCTCAATAGTATTTTTAACTCTAGTAAATATACAGTGTCCCATTCTTTTTACATAAAAATTTGCATGGCCAGATAGCATGGACTGGAACAGAATCAAGTTAATTTTCTTAAGACTGAATAGACCTTGCTTAAATTTAATTCCTGATTTCAAATACAGTTGCCTGTGTACAGCGAACAGAGGACTCCCAGAGTTTCTGGGTCATCAAAAGCAGTCTTCTGCTCTGGTGTGCAAAATTATCATATAGTTCTTTAATAAACTAAAGAAATCCCATCTACAAACTTTTTGCCTTTTTTTTTCATCTCACGTACTCTCCATATGAGGCTGTTCTGGGACCGCTCACTCCTGATAGAAGTTGTCTTTTAATGTATTGCCCAAATATATTCAAGGCAATTGATACCCATTTTTATCTCTACCAGTATTATCCCTTAGATTAAAAAATGTCTTTTCACTTCCGGGTGTGTCCCTGAAATGTCTACTAAGAGCAATCATTCTTCTCCCTAGCTCTTGTTTAGTTAGGCTAAACAGGCCTGAGTTAGGCTGTTTTAACCTTTTTTCTTAGAATCGAAGAGTTTCCCCTGATTATGATGCCTCTCTGCTCTCAATGGGGTTTAATTCTGTACATTTTAACGAGATAAACAGAATCACTCAGAGCAGGCAAGAAGTAGCACTTTGTACAATTCTGGTCTGTACTTGCCATGTCTCTGCCCACACAAGAAATTACTTTTTTGCCTTTTCCCTTCCACAGCTGGCAACTGCTTGACCCCTTGCCTCCTCTGCAGTTTCTAACTTTAGGATGCTCAGTTGAACTAAAGTTCTTGCTAGTCACTAAATGCATGACCTTGTACTCAGTTCTATTAACGTACTTCTAGTACCCATTGCTTCTGTTTCCAGTCATACCATTCTTGTACAATATTCCAGCTCGCTTTCATATCAGTGACATTGTACAATTTGTGTCATCAGCAGAATCCATGAGGACTGTCCTACTGTGCTGCTGCTCTACTCACTGTTTGGCCATCCCCAGGGCTCTGCCCTGTGCAGTTCCTCTGGGCCATGGAAAGCCATTTTTAATAAGGGCATTGCTTTGTGTCTATCCCAGAGCACACAGGGACTCCAGATCAGTTTTACAAAAAGGTACATGACTTGAGTGCACACTTGCTAACAACTTAAAAAACTAAAGCCAACAATCCTTACTGCATACAGTCATGGTGCATTTTACTGTCTGCTGGAACAATCTCCTGGAATGCAAATTTTGAGAGCTATCTCACTTCAGTGGAAAGGGGACAACCAATAAGAAATCATATAAAAACAGACAGGAAGGGTTGTATATCCCAAAGCTTTGGTAGATCGAGTTTTATTCTGAGGAAACAATAGTTCTGCACATATTTCAGGCAAAATGAGAAAAGGAAGAGAACTTCAATATTTATTCTGATTCTGTAAGTATTCCTAGTTATTAAAGTTACTATGGTTGTGAATCACAGCATTCAAATATTATTTGTGTAAATTTACATCTATAAATCTGCTTTACTTATGATAAATTAAACCCTGAAGGTTTAACCAATAAGGTGGAGTGATACAGAAAGGATTCACTGAACTGCTGGGATTACTGCAGAGGGCATCTCTGCAGGGTGAGCATGATTTTTAATCACAGGCAGTAAAAGTGAAGGTTAAAAAAAGTTTGCAAATGTTAATTTGAAATTGTCAGCTCAGTCCTTCATAGGCTTATACACACATGCAATCTCACCTGCATGGAGTTCAGTGTGTCTCCTCACATCCCAGGATCTTGCAAACAGGCTGGACTCAAGACACAGCACTTGGCACCTTCAGCAGTCCAAATGCCTTAAAAATGCAGACAGCAAATGTGCTCTGATCTACGTTCTAGAGAAGCTCCTACTGAAACTTCTCGTTGATCCTGAGGGTCTCCAGATTAAGCTAAATCCTTATTCATATTACATCTCACATGTGTGAGATTTTTTTTCCCTCCATAGAAACAAGTTTGGCCCAAATGCCTGTAATGATTGCTCTTGCAATGAACCTTGGCAAACACGAAGTTATTCACATGAGAGGACACACTCACACAGCAAAGCTAATAATTTTGTTATTCTGTTTGGAATTTCATGCTCCCAATTTGTATTAAAAAGTTTTAAAAGGTATTTATTAACTGCAGAGAGAAGAAAAAAAACCTAGATTAGCAAGATGGTGCAATTACATCATTACTGAGTTCACAATAAGCTGCTGTCAACTCTTCCAGCACACACAAAATAGAAGAGGGTTTTACAGCCTGTCACCATCTCCTGATAGGCAGGTAAGTCACTGCTTATAATCAAAACCAGGCTCTGTTCTGGGGTCTAACTTCTCCCACAGGTACTCTGCAAGATGACAGTCTTCAGTTAATCCACGACTAGAACACGTTTTCCCTCCCAGTGTGAAAATTGTGCTCCTTTCCCAGACACAATCAGAGAGCTGAGCTATCTACCTTGAACTCCTGTTTTTCAAGCCTGGCAGGTACTGAAGGAGCACCTGAGCCCTGTTAGGCACAGCAAAGGCTGGCACCACTTATCCCACAGGGATTTTTACCAGCAGATGAGAAGCACCCACTAGAGACAGCCCAGCAGGGTCCTCTTTAGGCTTTGTATTTGATAACATTTCTGAAGTGGTAGCAGAAATTTTGGAAATGTCACCATTCTTTAACCACAAATTCTTATTCCAGGAACTGCCAAAAGGTATCAAAACACAAAGCTGGAGATGGGTGTAGGAGATGTTTGCCTCTAGTTTGGAGCACACGTTTAAACTGCTTGTAAACAACAGGTGAAAACAACAGAACCCCTAACTACAGTCCTAAGGTAGCTAAATGAGGCAGATTGAAAGTGAGGGCTTCAGACACATTTAATGAGTGAATGTTGATGCTTCCAGACCTACAGGCCAGATGGCCCTATTTCTACAAAGCCCAAGGATGGAAAAAAGTAAAAGCCTCCAGGTGTCTACTGTACACTTCAATCTGTGATAATATTCAAGAAATGACAAGTCTGATAAATTAAAACCCCAGGAGGCAAAGTCAAAACCAGAAAGAAATTATAGACAAAATACAATTTATGCAGTGACTTATAGAAACAAAATAGGAATTAAAGAAGCTTCCTTTTTATTTAGTTTTATTTAATCCAAAGTATGTAACACCTTTTTTTTCTTTTTTCTTTTTCTTTTTTTTTTTTCCCCCTAAAGCTAATCTGGAAGGGGCTGTTCTTTGCTAGTTTTCACTCCTGCTAAAGTTTTCTTTTTCCCTGGGACTTCCATCAACTGGCTTGTCCAGGTCCAGTGCTAATGCCTGTCATGTTGAGTACTGATGTATTATTTATACTGAGCCCCACCATTATGTGTGGCCTTGCTGCTACAGTAAGGCTTAAGCAGATGGACCCTGTGCTTCTGCAAAACCTTGTCACAACAGAAAAGGGACAGTGCCACAGTGCCTGCACACCAGGTTTACATAGAAGACAACCTGTTGCAGAATGATGATCTGGGTAAACTTTAATTTGGGCGTATAACCACTTTAGACAGGTGTGATTTGCTGGTTTCAGTTTAGCTATGCCAATTTTCATCAGGAATGCTTTTACATCAGTAATTTTTTTTTTTTTTAATTTAGAAGTTAAAACAAGACTATTGTTTCCTTGATGGAAGACAATGTTGGTTGAGCTATGATGTACCTTATTCTGAGTAATTTACGAAGGTGTTCTGAAAACAAGAGATTTATTTTCTCAAACAGGCAGGCAAACATACTATTGAACTTATTAAAAATACCCATGTGGGTAATTTTATTCCAGCCTCAGAGTTCCCTAGTTGCAGTACAGCAAGGTTTCACAGCATATCACTTTTGTACCAGACAGTCTTTCATTAAAATTTCAAGTTCTCAGAAAACGGGAGGTTCATTATTTTTCAAATTTACCTCTTTTTCAATATGCAGAAATAATTTATCACCAAGAAGCAGAGGTGTTGCTATACAATTACTCACTAAGTAAAATTTGAAACAGAAGCCCACTGAATTTGGTCAACGCTATTGAAAAATCAAGGTGAAGTACAAAAATTCCTGATGCTCATTCAGCAGATGTGAACTCAGATTCTGACTTCTGTTATTCTAGACATGAATTTGGAAAAAAATGTACAAACCAGAAAGGTGTTGTTCGAAAATAAAGCAATGCTGCACATCTTTACTCAGATCACAAATAATCTTTAACTCACATTATCCCAAAATCCACTTATTCATTTCAAAATCTCAGCCTTATTTTTCTTGATGCAAAGATATAAAATCATAAAAGCCATTGATTTTTAAGAATCATAAGGTTTTTCACATGCTAAATGTTAACAGTATCTTATGTCCATATTCTTGGAAAATAACATAACTCAGCTAAGAATCAAATTCTCTTGTATCTGCTGAAAAACACTTTACAATTTAGTTCACAGTTGCCAAATTAGTTACACTATTCACTTGTAACCTGACTTCTTAAAACTAAATATAAACAAAAAATTTCTCCATGAAAATGATTTTATCTTTCTTTGGACCTTCCTTCTTTCAAGGTCCCAAACACAATGAGAAGTGGAAGCTGGTGTATATTTTGAAGAGTTTAGGCAGACTGCAGATTTTTCACTGCTGTTAATGCTTAAATAATCAACTTCTTTCCCCTTGATGTATCTGCAGTCTTTATAGACCAATAAGATATAGAACTTTTATATTGGCACTTCCTAATGAGCAGAAGCATCTGTCTCAGAATCTTGTAAACACACTTCTAAAATGCTTCCTTAAATCTCATTTTTCACTGAAACACTACTGCCATAAGTTTTTAAAATTAGAGCTCTGCTATGTTTGTCTTGGAAACTTTCCAGTCCAAGACTGTAATCCCTGCAGATGTATGTATGTGCATTTGTTGACAATCTGAAATGACAGTTGATGTGACTTTTTAGGGGCAAATATCTCCCATGTCTCTGATAATTCTTCAAATAAAAAAATCATCAAGTAATCCTGCACATCAAAGCAAAAAACATCACTAAATTCTTAAGTAAATAATGTAATAGTCTGCTCACAGCAAAATATAAGAAACACATTGAAGTCCAAGCAACCTGCAAATGTTATCCCAAGCAGCATTCTAAACTAAAAATTGAGGCACCTGAGAGCTTTTCTGTGCCCCAATGGATTTTTGCAGGCTTTCTACTGGTTACACTTCACCATATGTGCACGTATAAAATGATCTGATATAGTCCCTTTGTTTGATCTGTTAATAATCCACGTAAGGTGAAATACAGCTTTCAATATACATCCCCTGTGTTCTAGTTGCCCATCTTGCAATTAAGGCAGGTAAGAAAGAAGCTTCTGGGGGTCCCAAGCATCTGCAATATGCTCAGGGAACTACCGACCAGGAGAAAAAAATATATATATGTTGGGCACAGGTGCTCAGGAAAGTTTTCACAGATCATGGAATCTACTAAATAGTTGAAACGGAATATTCATGCCCATCATGTCCAAACAAGCCAATAAATCACTACAGCTTTTATGCAGTCCCTCTGTTCTTCCAAAGTTGACCATTTCAGGAGGGTAAGTACAGAGCATAGCAGGTCTCTGGCAGGGCAATCTTGACTTCACATAAAATTTGAGGAAAGTAAATACTTAGCACATATAAATACATTTTATCAGCACAACTTAACCTTCTTAATATAGTTATATGGCTGACATTAGACGGTCAGAACTTAAGTTACTTGTTAAGGACAGAGAAAATTGTTGCTGGTATTGTGAACTGAAAGTGTCTCCATTTGCAGTGAGAACAGAGAGAAGGAAGACTGAGGCTTGGCATCCCTCAGCAATGAATTATTGGGCTACACAGCAATAAACTTAACACTTAGGTTGTAAAAGGAACTGTAAATGGAACCACAAGGCCCTGATTTATGTTCTAGATAGATCCTGGTTTGAGATCTAGATTAATTCTTTAATAAAGATGCTATCCATCACTGGAAAAGGCCTGCCTTGGTTGTTTATTTGCCTATCATGAACAAAGAGTGTTAATTATGTTGTTTCAGATATAGTAGGTCTTCCCTGATACTTACAGCCTGCCACATGGCAATATGTCTTATGCAGGAATGCATTATATTTTCAATTGATAACGACCCACCAAATTGAAAACATAATTTTTTGTCATTGTAAGATGTATAATGTATTATGGCTTGCACTGCTACAAGATAGCAATGGAAGAAAAAAATCATATCTGCACCTATTTTTACCATAAAAAATAAAGTTGTATGTTATATCAATTATCAGTTAAAAACATGTCACTAGGAATGAATTAAAGCTAAGGATTAGTTTCAGGAATGTCAAAATGTCAGTAACTGTTCCAAAAACATTTCTGCATACAATAGTATAATGTCATAAGCTGAGGTTCTGGCCAGCTTTCTCTCACCTTGAATAGAAATGTCATCAGGACATCAGTGCTTACACAATCTCACCTCATATTTTTTTTGGTATAGGGCCTCTTCTTGGACAGATTCAAACACCAGCAAAATAAGATTAAGAAAAGGGGATTTATGTGACCACAGTCCCCATGCAAAGTGAACTGGTACTTGGTTGAGCCCAGCTGCAGTGTCTGTTGCTGTTTTTGTCTTTTCCCACATTGAAGCTGAATGCTACAGAACAAAAACTTCCCCAAACCCAAAGCATCCAGGCCAAACCAAGACAGCTAGAACAAAGCCTCCAGGGACTTATCAACTTCAGTCTAGGATTGAACTTTAAAACAATTACAGTTGTCTCATTATTATCCACTGGCAAAATGAATTTTGATTCATTTTTGTTATAAAATTAAAATGTATGAAAATATGGGCTGGAAATCAATGACAACTAAACTGACATAAAATTTTAATATCAAAATCGTATATGTGTTTTATTAAAAAAAAAAACAAAAAGCAAAACACTAGCTGCTACAGTCTTACTCAGAAGCAGAAGAAGTTTTGATCCTAAAATAGGTATTTCTGATTTGAAGCACAGATTAATCCTATTGCAAGGGCAAAGCTATTTTTTAATTCAATACTTTGTTTTAATTTTGTTCCAACAATTAAGTATTAGTACAATTTGTTGGGTCAAATAGCTGTCAGGAACTTAATTATATAAAATCACCTCAAGTTCTCAAGCCTTACCCAAATATCACTGAAATCAAAGAGTATCTTCCATTGATTTCAGCAAGTTTTGCATTAGATCCATACTCATTTCCTTCCAACCAATAAAGTGTTGGCATTTCCTCAATATCTTTTTGCAGGCTTCCTTATTTGTTTCTCCTGTAATCACTACCATCTCTAAAAAAAGAAATGGTTTTAACTTTATTTTTTAATTGAAAGCAAAGGAAGGAAGGCAATACTTTTCCAATTCTTCTATATCCTTTAATCCAACTTGTGACGATTAACTCCATGCCTACTTTATTCTTGTTCTAGAGTTAAAGTAGCTAGTTATTAGGATTTCTTTATCTGTAACCTCTCAATTAAAAATCCTCTGATGACAAAGATAAGAATTTTAGCAGTCCTTGAGTTGTAAAAAGTAATATTTGGAAACTTTTCTTCCATTCCATCTGTAGTCATAAAATGCAAGCACTTGGTCTTATTAACAAGCACGTTATCAGACCTTGAAGTTTCTTGAGTCTCAGAGTTCAGTTTGGGCTTAAAAAGTGTTTTGGACAAATGTTCAGATAATGTGGTTTGTTTGGAGTTTTTTCCTAATTCTGTTATATAATCCTGAAAGCTACATTTCTTTATCACTGTCTTGCTAGTTCTATCTAAAAAATTTTACTGCTATTACTTCCAAGGTTGTCAAGATTATGTCCCTATTTACATTTTCATTCTTTGGGTTTCAAACCTACATTTCAAATTTGTACATTACTTTTGGTAAGCCAGGAAAGCAATATCTACAAGTTTTAGTAAATCCTACTTTATAGAAAATAAATTATACTTTTGATTTACAACTTAAAACCCACCTGAATACATTGTGATGTCCATTTTAATTTGTCTTCTTCGAGAACTTCCATTCCCTTTAGAGCTCCCCTCTTTGTCTGAAAGAAATTCCAATCAGTGGCCATGTATTCCTGATTGAAACAAGCACCACTGTGACCTTTTAATTTTGTTTTCATTTACTTTAGAGATAACAGAAGACTGATGTTAATGTTTTGTAGTTGGGACACCTGTATATTGTCAAATCTCCTTTAATACATGGTGGTAAAAAGTGCATATCTGATGCTCAACCTGTACTCACACTATCCAAAATGTTTTTTCTTCTGATTTACATGATTAACTTATTTAATGAGGCAGAAAGAAGGTCTCATCCATTGTAGTTAGTCACAAGCAATGCAGTACTGAATAAACAGCAACAGCACATTAATCTCTCTGACTCTTCATTATTATCACTAACAGGAATACATTTGTACCTGCTTTCATGGTTAAATGCACTTGTTTTCTGATATTAAGAAGGGAAGAAAAAAGCAACCCCAAAATTATGACACAGCATGCTAAGAAATGCATTTCAGATACTTAAGGAAGTGCAGCAGAGCCCAAATGGGCAGTTTGTGCACAGCCAGCTGGTAGAGGTCACAGGGACATCTTACACAATAAGAAGAGCTTAGGAAAGGCGAGAACATGAAATAACTCACCCCCCAAGGAAGGGAGCACATGAGGCCTCACTCTCGTCTCCTTTGAGCAGGAGAAAAATAACCAGAGATGAATAAAAGATCCTGGTCTTCCATGTCTGAAACATGGATATCCAGAAATGCACGGACCCTCCCTGTCCTGTCCAGCTGTTGGCCCGCGCTGAGGTCCTCCCATGCCATTTCCCCAGAGATAGAAGATACAGTTAAATATCATGTATTGTTTTTTCTACCATTTTCTCTCCAAAGAGGTAAGTAAAAGCTGGCATTTGGTGTGATCTATAGCACAGTTCAGCCTGGTGGCATTACTGTGATAGAGCAGTTCCAGGCACAGATTTTGTTTGAACAACCACTGCCCAGCACAGAGTATTTGTGTTCCAAAGAGAATTGTGATGATAACAATAAAACCCCTTCATTATAGTCTTGGCTGGGCTTTTAATGATTATATGACACCTTAGCTCTGGGAGCTGCCCTGTGTCAGCAGGACTGGTGTGCCAATATTAAAAATCATGCACTAGGAACACAGTCTTGCTCAGCAAGACACACAGAACAAAAAATTCCAGCAACATTTCCAGAAAGTAAACCCTTCTGACTCATTCTCCTCCTCTCAGTTAAAACACCACCAAAGACTTGAACCACCACTCATCTTGCAACACCTTTTTTTCTATTCCCAGAATGGTTGCAGCAAATGAAGATGATAGAAAATGCTCCTTTACAATCATCAATGACCAGGTTGCTCAAAGCCCCATCCAGCCCCATCACTTGCAGGGATCAGGCATCCACGACTTTCTCTGGGAAACCTGTTCCAGTGCCACACCACCCTCACAATTTCTTCCTAATATCTAATCTAACCCTGCAATCCTTCATTTTAAAACCATCAACTCTTGTTCTATCATTACACACCCTTGTAACAAGTCCCTCTCCAGCTCTCTCATAGCCCCTTTAGGTGGTGGAAGACTGTTATACGGGAAGATATGAGTATCATAAGAAATACATTCATTTTATCCATTATACAGAAGTCTTTGTATTATAGGAATTAAATATTATGTAGATCTACCTTTGTGCACATGAAAAGGCCAGTACCATTGACCAGCAGCACTTTGAAGATGCCACCAACTTTAGATCAGGTTCTTTCCACAAAAAGGGGTTTTATTGGGTTTTTATACTTTTGTCTAATAAACCCACAGGCAAACTTTGAAGGAAAAAGTATGAAAAGGACTGAACAAAGCAAGTTTCCTGTCCATTTTCATCTCTGTGGAGAAAAAAAGTCTGGATGGGAATCAGATATTGTAATGGACTGAGCTGACATTGAATGTTACTTGTTCAGTCCCAGGGCACCAGAGCAGAACAACAATCTTCCTAATCCAGTGGATTGATATAAAGAAAGTAACACATTTTTGAAAGATGGAGGAGTTAAGACAAAAGAAGGTAGTGATCAATAGGAAATACAAATGTCTAAATGTAGAAAGCCAATAAGGGAAGAGAAATTTGAAGATAGGGCTGAGGGGGAGAGCAGTAGGACCATGCAGAGATTAAGAAACTGGGACTTGCTTTGGCTTGTATTCTAAATATGTTGCAATGAAATAAGTCTATGGTGAGGCAGGGTGGTAACACTTCTAAGTATTACCAAAGACAGGGAAGAAGAGTTCCGTAATTGTTTCCCATCTGTATTTGGAAAGAATATGGACAAATATTTCCCTTCATTAGCATGTCCTCAGCAGACATTATCTGCTTGGGATGACTTGCAAGCTGCTTGTACCCAAGACTCTTAGCTTAACAAATCTTGGGGCTTGGCATATGCTTCAGAAGACTGGAAAATTGTGTGTTGTAAAATATTTGACCCAAACATTCCTACTAGGAAATAAGCCAAAGACAAAGAACAGGTTGGCTATCTGAGAAATCTCAAAATGAAGTTATCTACCAGAAGTGTATTTGTGGGGAATTGAAAAGAGGTTCTATAACAAAAAACAGTAGAGGGTCCTAAACAAGATATTTTTAAATTGTTTAGAAACAAATGTAAAGTCAATGATAAAATTGCAGATGATGAAAGAATGACTATGTGATAAACGTCAAGGACACAGCAGTAGTAGGAGTAAATACAGACTGCTTGATAAGCCAGCAGTATTTGAGTAAGAGGTATCTTACACAGCCAAATGCAAATTTGTGCCATGTACACTGAACATCCTCACAAAGTGAGAGACTGTCTCTGAAAGAGCGGGGGGGGGGAAGTTATAGTTCCTAGCTATTCTAATTAAAGATTTATATTTTATAGTTCCTAACCAGCATTAATCAAGTCAGGCATTGTACTATATGCAAATTTTCCCAAAGTTTACCACAGGGCTGTTTATTAAAAAAACCCCAAAGTATCTAATAAAATAAAACATTCAAAAATATATAAAAATATGTGCCATGTACCCTGGACTGATAGAAGATAATAACCAGCTAGTATTACTGGCTTACACAGCTTCCCTTTTTGTTTAAGAAATGCAATGTGTGCTTCTGTCCTGAACTTGTAAATTCATTCTCTATGGGTGACCTGAGGATTTCATACACATTTCATGTGTATTTCAAATGAATGGAATAATTTTTTCTGGAAATGAACAAAGCAAAGAACCACACATTGCACAGTAACTCTAAGCAAATTACATGACAATAAATCCAAATTAACCTTAACTTCTTGGTATTCAACAGAACTGTGTATTAATTTCTGATTTGAAAGAGCTTTATCTGTCACTTTTTATATTCTCATATTCTTGCTTAACCATTCAAAAGTATTTTCTAGCTCTAATATTCCATCATACTAAAACAGTGTTAGAGACCAAAGAGATTACATGTACTGTAGTTTTTCAATATTTTTGCAGTAGTCATAGAAGAAATCACAGTTAGAAAAAAAATGAATGGAATAATTTTGAATTAAATAATGCAGCCTGATCAAATCAGAACCATCTTGCAGTGAAAATGTATAAAATTGATAAATTTAATCCTGTTGACTGAAGAAGGCAGAAAGGTTCCATTTTAACTTTCATTTTTAATAATTTAATTTCCATTCAGTTTATATTTATATTTACATATAAGCAGAATACACATAAATGAAAGGAACTAACACATAAAATTAAAGCTATTTGACTACAAAAAGCTTCAAAGTGTCTTTTTACTTCCAAAGATATTTTAGGACAACAGTCTTCACAGGACTTTTCTAGATGCATGAAAAAAATACATAAAATATATGCAGAAAACATAGCTCAGATGAAGTTAATATCAAACAAACCAATAGGGGGTTATTATAGTTCACTAGGGGGTTATTATAGTTCACTCATATCTTCTATTCCATCTGTGTTGGTCTGATCAGGTGATGTCTCTGCAGTGACCTTACAAGTCTTCATTACTAAAGATAGCTCTTTGTGATTAGATAAAAAATTACTACTTCAGAGTATAGAAAAAAGAAAGAACATCCTGGGCCATCCATTTGCCTCAGTTGTCCACTCATGAGCCAATAATGACAGAGGGATTTGCAGGTGCCTAAACTCAGTTGCTCCTTTGTCACTCCCATGTTAACATTCACTCTCCTCTGGCAATGGCACTAATCTACTACAACCAGGTGGGGTAACATGCAATACACACCCACACCAGAAGGTTAGACACTTCCTCTGCTAAAATAATATATCTCTTATAACGTTTCAAAAATAACAGAAGAGCAGAGAAGCAGTACTAGAAAGGCTCTCCAAAAGCTGAAGGGTAGTTACACCACTCTTGAACAGTTTTGGTATAGTGACTGCTCTCTGCCTTTGTTATATTTATTAAGTTTAATAACTAAACCTGGAATTGTGAATTCAACACTAATATAAAACAGATGAGGTTATATATTAATATATTATTA
>VYXB01007010.1:0-22233 GCA_013397135.1 Pachyramphus minor
ATATATATATATATTAAAAAATAAGGAATTAGACTGATGAAACAAGTAAAGGCAAATTAATAATTTAAATTTATGCTTCATGTAAATAGTTTTGCTGTTGTAATAATTTTTTACAATCCAAATATCCTGATACTTTTTGCTTAAGGTCTGATCTTGAACATGCAATCCTGAATGCCTTTAATAAAAGCACTGTGACAACAGGAGGTGAGGCTGCTCTTTGCTGTCATTTCTATCACCTACTGGTGCAACAGACCACGATCTGTAGAGCAAAACATCATGTGTGGATGCCAAAGGAGCAACTCAGTTACAAGAAGAGAAACCAAAATGGATCATAGCATTACCGAAACTGTCCTGAATGGCAACAAAACTACGAAGAAATTTTAAGTGGAAAAGATAAAGGCAAGAAAATGGAAAGAATAACAGGTAAAATCATTGAAAAAAGATAAGATGCAGAAAGCTGGGCCAATGGAAGGAAGTCTAAAGGAAAGTGGAAAAGCATAAAACTTGGGAAGATAAGACTTAGTGTAAGAGGTCAGATCAATAGTGTATTTAATCTCTTATAGTTTTTTTTGAAAGTCTGTGAAGCTTCTTTCTCTCTGTTGGTGTTGGCCTGTTTTGTAAAAAGGGAAGTGGGCTCATCATAACGTCGAACAAGCTGATCAAGTATTTTCTTTCCTTTTTTATTGATTAATTGATTTACCTTTTTGTCTGTGTGTGTGTGTTTTGGATTTGTTTGTTTTGATAGGGCAGTATTAGAAAGATTTCTGTCCATTCCATATGGGCACATTTTTTTGGTGTGTGCGGAGGTCTCAATAGGCAAAGGGGTGTATTCTTGTATCTCAAAGGTAAAGAAATGATGCATAATACAAATGTCTCATATCCAGAGAAAACTAAAATTTTAAATGTTGGTCCTTCACAAGCCAGGCTTTATGTTCTCTATGCTGCCCTTTCTTGTATTTCTGAAACCTGAAAAAAATGGAGTAATTTCTAACATTTCTGGCTCCCCTTAGGTAATTAGCAATTACTACAATCTCTTGGTCAACTTTACTTATGTTGCAGAGTAGCTACACACAGAAGGAATGCTTTTATCTCTCAAGGGTACTCTGCCTTATTTGAGTAACTGGTTACCAAGTGGGACCGTGAACAGTTTAGGGAGATACACAAAGTGAGCACTGGGAAGAGTTGTCCTCTCTCAAGGGTCACAGAGCCCTTCAAAAATCTTCGGAGGAAAATATGAGTCTCTAATTGCACTGATATGCCTAGAGCAGTGTTTTCGTGTTGCAGGCATTTAAGTGGCTAGGGGATGCCTTAATTCCACTTTTTGTTAACCAAATGATTTCTTCATTTATAAATGTGACTTTTTCTAAGGAGTGGAACTGGTATCCCCCTAAGGTACACAGAATTTTTCTGGGGTGAGGAGGGACAACACATTTTCTTCAAATTCAGTGCTCTCATTTTTTTATCAAAAAAAGTGAAACTAGAATGACTTTTTTAGGGGATATGGTCAAGCAGCCAGGGATAACAGAGCAGCCTGACCAAAACCATGAAATTCACCACTGGCTTCAGCAAAGAAAATGAAGTCACGGGAGAGGTAAAACACACCTTAAGATATTTTTATAAACATTATTCTTGGTATTAGAGCAAAACCAAAGAAGAAAAAGATAGAAACAAAGCAACTGGGCCAGAGGAAATGAGCTGAAAGGAATACTCTGAAAGTTGGGAGGTAGAATAATACAATCTATGAAATACTGTTTGTCCTGACATGACTTAACAAATGCTGAGTTTGAGAGAGATGGCAGGAGTTTTTAACACTAATGGAGGGGCAGCAAATTGAGGTAAGCAGACCTGGTGGTAGAGCTATGACCTCATCTGCCGCTTTAAGCCAGTACCATGTATTTCTACATGGCAGCAAAATAACAAATATATGTAAGGAAAGTAATTCAACCATTAACAATCTGATTAGCCTGACCTTAACAGCAAACGGGGCCTTAGAATAATGTTTGAAGGAAAATTGTTGAAGAACAGATACAAAATATGAGAAGGAGGGATAAATTGTAGTAGATACTTACCAAAGGGTATGGGACTAGTTTGATATCAGCTATATAATAAAAATAAATTTATAGGTCCAGGGAAATGTGATATATCCATTGCCTGCAACTCAGGATGATAATGGAAAACACATGAAAAAGGCCAGTTAACTGTCTCCTGTATAATATCTGAGTCTTTAATATTTCAACTAATTTTACCTCATAAAGTACTTGTAACTATTGAATAAATTAAATTTTCACATGGCATATTAAGCAACACTGAAGGGAAGAGAGTGGATATTTAGAAAGTCTGAAGAAAGAAGCGTGGAAGAAGTATGATAACATTTAATACTGAACGCATAATCTAGATTTTTAAGGCCCAATACGAAGATTTGCTGATGAAAAGCTTCTACTTGTTAATTGCAACTGACAATGAGGGACCTTGACTGCTAAATACAGTCTATCACAACAGATATTAACCAGCACTGCAGCACAGGTAGGAAGAATGCAAATTTGATCCCAGGTCTGAAGAAAAAAACATTACCTGCCTTTAGTATTTTTGTTTTCCTATAACAAAGATTTTATCTGGAATAAAATCCTGGCTAGGTGGACTCAATGAATATGAATTTGAACAAGAACCTGTGTAGAGATGAACTGCTAGTGTAGAGATGAACTGCTAACATTATCAGGTTACATTATCAAATTATAATTTAATCTGGAGGTATACACTTAGAGAAGTATTTGAAAAAGAATACTCAAAGATAGCTGTGAGGATATGGTGTAAATAACATTTTAAAGTGAACATCAAAAAAGACAAAATGTTATTTGAAGCTATAGAACAACAGTAGGAGAAGCATAAGGGCCATACAATAAACATGGAGAATTAGGAGAATGTTTTTCATACCAGAAAAGCAGGGTGCAAAACTATTTTGCAGTCAGGAGATCTGAAACCAATCTTTTTTAAAAATTAAACTTAGCCTGCAGGAGATTACATAATGTAAAGAATGCGGAATATAAGACAGTTTCCTTCACTGCCTCAGGAAATCTCTTTCATTTCTGTGTAAGTAATTAACTACACAGCATTCACCCACACCTTTTGTAATTCCAAAGCATTCTCAGGCATGCAATCCAGGAGCAGATTAGCAACACACCTCTTGGATTTCAGATGAGGAGAGGGATACCTGGCTTGTTAATGTGATAAAAAATACCTTTTGTATGAAGCTACAACACATGTGTTCCACAGTGTTCTCTGATCTCCAACCCATTTCCAGGTGTAGAACTTTGTGTTTATGCACCTTTGGGGAGGTAGGAATCCCAGCCCTGATGGAATTTCACAATGCAGAGAGGAATAACAAAACTTACATGTGAAAATACCAAGTCCCAAGCAGTTTTAGTCTCTCTGATTTGCGATCTGTGTATTTCAGAGCCTGAATCAGATGATGTACAAAGCTCATTGTAGAGCCCAAATTTCAGGGCTTATCCAGCTTTCCTTGTAGGAAACAGGTGAGTACAGGTAGAGGTACAGGTGAGTTTCCACGGGCAGGGAGAAAGGTCTGTCTTGAAACTTCTGTCTGTTTTGAACAATTTGGCACTTTTCACTGTACACATGCTGAAGATTTGCTAATAGGTGACTGTATGACTTATGAATTACACTGAACTGCTGACCAGTTCACTAAGTTAACCCTCCAAAAGGATGAAGTTCAGAGATAAGAAGCTGCATTATACAAGGAAAGGCAAAATATATGTTTATTAGAGATTGATGTCTAATTTGAAATTTGCCCTGAGGGCCAAATGTTCATCATCTCACAACAGCAGTATGTCTTCATTTTAATCTAACACATTCATTTGACCTTCATCCTGAGAGTTTGCTCAGAGGGAAGGCAGCTCCTTGTTACTCCTTGTTTGACCTTGACAATCCCAGTGCCTGTTTCAATAAGTGCAGGGTAGCTTTAACTTCTATGAACTCTCTTGTGAACTGTAACCTGCCCTACCTTGGTAATTCATGTTTACACAAACACTCAAATAACAAAATTTGCCAGCTGTTGAGAGAAAGAATCAAACTTTAAAGAGAAAGGGAGTAGGGGGAACAATAGTGCTGCCTTTCTTAATTTTGCAGAATTTATTTAAACCAGCCCCCAGAAACATAGGAGTGAAAGCAGGAAAATCCCTGTTCATTCTGCCTGCCCTAACTGCATAAACCCCCTGCTTTTTTTATAGAGGATGACCCTCAGTGACTGAAGCTGGGACTTTAAAAAACAGCTGCATTGTGCTGCAGACTCAAATCCTACCACAGCTATAAAATCTGGGATTCAAACATGAATCAAACAGGATTATGGAGGGGGTCAGGATAATATTTAGTGTGAATTAAAGGTATGAGAAATAGCACACTTCTATCAGGGTAAGTTACTTTTTTTTCTGGTTTAAATTGTGAAATTATGATCTCAAATGTACTGAACCTTTTTAAATAATGCACAGCAATAAATTTCTCTTCTGTGAAGAACTATGTATAGCAGATCTCCTAAAATCAAATCTATTTCACAATAAACTGAAGTATTTAAACCCACTGCAGTTGCTTATTACTTTAAGATGCATGCTTTTCCCCTTTGTCTTAGATCATGCTATACTTTACTCACTAATCTTTGCAACATGCTATTAAACAGTGCCATTGTCATTTTTTTTACTTTCCTTAGGAGTAATAATAATGCAACAGAACCAGAAAAGAAAAGGTTTGGCACCAGCAATAACAATACTTAAAAAACAGCGTGGCAGCATAAAAAAAATAATAAATTATGGATCATTAAGCACATTATTCTGTCTCCCTCAACAACATGGTATTTTCTTGTGTATTTCCTTACCTTGAATGTGAACAATTCTTTCATGCTCCAGACTGGAGTTGTCAGGGTGAGGTTCAGCCCAGCAGACAGAAATCAGCACCAGAAAAAGTAGACTCTTCATCTTTATAACCAAAAGAGTCTTCTTCACTGTAAGGACATCACATAAGGATAGGCTTGTGAATTTTTGGAAACCTTTACAGTGTTGCACTGCACAACTTGTTAGAGCAGTGATCTTGTGAGGGTTTGTAACATATTTAACCCACTCAGCTGAGAAAGTTAGAACATCTGCTAAATTTTTAGGCATGAAGATTGGACCTTTTTATTGTGGACTTTAATTAAATTAAACTGGCAATCCATATTTAACTCTGCCTGTGCAGAAATACAGCACGAAAAAATGAGAGTGCACAGACAAATATTCCTAAACCAAACTCCTTGTAAGACCATACCTGAGCAGTATGCCTGTGTTTCAAAACAGGTACAGGTGTACTTTTTCTTTTCCAGACCTACTTGAGACCTTGTTTGAACATACAATTAAAACAATCAAAGCTGTATCACTGTATCTATATCCACTGCCTGATGCAATCTGCTGGTGACAGATTTTCAAGATTAAAACAAGCTTCTTGTAGGATTTGGCATTTCAATCAAGGTTGCTATTTAAGTTAACAGTCAGGGTGGCAAGGTTGCTTGAACTAAGCAGTAAAGATGACAAAACATTTATTAGGCTGACTCTAAAGATCCATTTTATTTCAGATCCACTTACCATCTTAAAAGATGTCTAAATTACACAATGAAATGTTGGAAACCATGCACAAAGTATGTTAGAATTGTATATGCTGCCACTGCAGTTACTCTGATTGATTTCTCATTCATTTCTACCTAGAATGCTGACGCACTAACTTAGTGTGCCAGGTAGAGTCTCTGCAGTCAGCAGAGCTCAGCGCTGCAGGGAAAATCTCTGCCAGCCTCTGAGAAGTAATTAGGCAAATGAAGACCTGAAATTGAATAGGAGGCATAAAGTAAAAGAGGTTGGTTTTATGTAGAGGGTTTGGACTGCTGTGTGTTTTATAGCTATATGTTTTATTACTCTTATTTCTTGAAATAAAAGAGAGCTATTTCCAAACTTTGCCTTTCAAGAGACTAGGGGTTTTTTTCCCCCAAATCATCAGATAATGGCAGTATTATTAATATACATTCTAATGCAGAGATAACTTTTACCCCCATTTTCTCTATCAGATCTAGAAACACATAAAATTCACAGGGTACTCAGCCAAAACCTTGCTCAAGATGTGAGCTTCATAAACAGTCCCTGTCCCCACATAGACACAAGCAGTGAATTGTTTCAAGTCTAGATCTAAATACAGTAATCTGAACCAACCCCTACTATAGACTGAAATGCAGAAAAGTCATTGCTATTTTTTAATATCAGAACATGCATGCTACTTGCCTGCCCTTCCATTTCTTCAAAGCTGGTTTGGGAGGGAGATCAAAGCCAACTCAGCATCCCTTAATCCTTACTGTGGAGTGTCTAGAGGTAGCACAAGTGCTGTCTGCATGCTGTTTTCCAGGTGGTCCATGCTCAGTAACTTAAGGCCACTCCCTCTTTCCTGGAAAGCTTGGGAGGCTGATGACCTCCATTCTGGAGACCAAGGACACATGTGGCTCCCTCTAGAGCACATCAGACCGATCCTGGGCTGTCTGAAGGGTCACAGAAGGGCAGCTGGGTATTGTTCCTGCACCAGGGGACTGCTGGTCTGGCTGCCTGGGAGGGCAGGACACACTGGTGTAAAGACACACTGCTCTGTCCCTAACAAACCCTAGACCAGCAACACCATGTATTTTCTCCAACAGTGAAAAATGCTTTGGGTTTGGGGTCTTTTTTTTTTTTTTTTTTTTTTTTTTTTTGCTGTTGATTAATATCTATCTAGTTTATCTATCTAATTCTTTCTCTCTTGGGGCCAGTGAGTAGGTACAAAGCCCACAGGGGCTCTGCAGACCTGCCCTGGGAGAACCTTAACTGCTCATTAATACTTGGCTTCTAAGTCTCACCATAAACCTGCTCTTTTCTGTAGCAGTAGTGAAAAGAAATAGTCACATAATGACATTACATGACCTTTCTTGGGGACAGCAACCCCATCTCCACGAAGCTCTGAGTGCACGGGGAGTGAAGTTCTGTTGAGGAGTAAGATTTACCTTCTGGTTACATGGATGGAGAAATCCACATATGTCTCCCTTCCTTGTCAAAGTATTCCTAATGGGGGAAATTCCTCCATGTAGCACAATCAGATGGTGATTGTCATAACAAATAATTTTAGGTTGAGTGGGATGCACTGAGAGGGCAGGATACACCTTTCAGTGATATTTACCTGTACCTTTGGGCAAATACCCTGTTACTTTACAGAGTTTGTGTGACAGCCTCACGCAGATCTGTTTTTCCTTTTCCTCAAATATTCTAGATGCAGCTGGACAGTTTTATAAATCACATGCCACGGACAAGGACAAAATCAACTTTATGGTTACAGATTGACATATTTGATTCTATGGGTTTTTTTAGAGAGATATACCCAAGATGGTGGTACTTTAGATTTGTTTATAGGCACAGATTATGCCAAGTGCAACAACAGCTGAGAAAATGTGTGTATCTCACGTGAATTACAAGCTTGTACCACTCTCCTCCTGGGATTCCCCACAATGGGAGCCGTGGCACAGAGCCAGAGACATTTTACCAGGCCAAGAATTTGACCCCTGGTGTTTTGCGGGTTATCCAAAAGGCAATTAGCCACTGGAATTCACATCTTCAGCTCTAGCCAAAACGATAGAAGTCAGATTCCATTTCTGCAGCAGTCTGGGAAGACCTCAGGGGAGACATGATAGGTGTGGATGTTTCCATATTAAAACTAATAAAATCTTGGCTGGAAGAAAGTGAATTTTATTTCTTTTCTCTTTTTTTTTTTTTTTTTATAAGAAATGGTAATGATTAGTCATACTCAAGAAATTCTCACTACTTTCAATTACTGCAGTTTATGAATCTCCTATATCTCTGGACAGGGACACAAAGAAGATGAGAAATGGTTTCTAAAGGGAGACTTTAATACTCAGGGAAGTGTTCAAGATCACTGTACTTCCAGTGTTTAAACTCTCAAGAACTCTCCATACTCAGATACAATTTGAAATTTTGACATTAGCCACCATTTTGTCACACTTACCCATTCATCTACTACTGGCAAATCTAAAAGATTGTAAAACAACAATGTTTGTGTTTATGTTAAATATTATTTAACATAATGTTCAAAAAATTAACAGAATGCCTTGAGGTAATTGAACTGCATAAGGGTCAGGCATTTCCCTGAAAGGCAGAATACTGAAAAACAGCATTACACACCAATGTCTGTTCTTAATAGAATATTTCTTATTTACTTCTGGAACTACTGTCTAGCTACAGAACATGAGAAAATCCACTATGTGAAGGCAAGGTCCACCTAACTCAATATTCTCTCTCTGGCAGCAGTTAAAAGCCTTTGTTGTGGAATGCCTTTGTTCACAGGAGTTAATTTTGTCTTATAATAATATGTGATGCTTGTTCCCCTGAGAAGAAAGGCCTTTTCACTTTTCCCTGTCTGAACTCCCAATAGTACAAGAGCCTGCGGTGGTACAACCATCAGCTCCCATGCTCCAGATGTTAACACTGTCATGACATAGGTTTACCTAATTCGTGAAACCAGTAAAGGCAGAGATCAATGATATCTAAACCAGGCAACAGACCCAATAAAATCAGTTTTATTAATTTGGGGTTGAAACAGCCTCCAAACTTGTGGGCTATTCACATCCATGCACAAACCTACTGTACAATATAAGCCTTTACAGGCCCACTCTCTGTGGAGCTCTGATCCATCCAGGAACTGATGTTAACCACAGAGAAATCAATACTAATGAAACAAAATATGTGTATTTTCAGGGAGATGGTGCCAGCTGTAATAATGAAGGGTCTCTCACCTTTAGACACTGATGGTAGATAATAGATGAGGAGGAGGATCAGTCTAGACAGTACTCACTCCCTTCAAAAGTTTTTCGTAAAACTGGGAAGTTGGAGAAAAATACTTCAGTCTCGCTGATCAAACAAATTTCTGGTCTGTCCCAAGTCTCCTAAAGATCATACTTTACATATAAGGATAAATACTTGGGTTTTGAGGCAGTGGAGTCAAACCATAAGAATGGAATTTGACTGCAGATTGTGGACACTTAAGTTATTGTGTCTGTAAGTGAAACGTTTACTTTTCGCTCAGGAGTTATTGTTAAGGTCAGTTTATATCTAACCAATGTGGTCAGTAGAAGGTAGGTGTGTGTTTAACTGACCTGGGATACCTTTTGTCTATTAATTTTTGTCTTTGAATAACTACTCCTATCTCCTTCAAAGATCTTCCATTGTCCAAAGACAAAAGTGAAATACTCAGTTCCAGCTACAGACTTAAGATCTCAGTTCACAAAATCAAAAAAAAATCCACTTCTTGTCACGATTGCCCTTACACCATGTACTCTGGATTCTGTTTTTCACTCATTTTGCTAAGAAAACAAGTTATTCTTAGTGAAAGAGACCCCCGGGCTGATGGAATTAAGGCAAGACAGATCCAGCAGGTTGGTCCCCAAGCTGAAGAGGTCCCACATGGGAAATTTTGCCACAATAAGAAGAAAGAACAAATGGTAGCATGAAAATGACTTAGAGCTAGCTTTCCAAGGGCTACTCCCATGACACTTCATTAGTTAAGGTAATTTGGAGATTTGTGAGGCTGTGTGAGACTTGGGGCCATCCAAAGTGCCAGAAGGCCACTGTCTGGAGAGCAGGTTGTCAGAGTAGTTCTCTAACCCAGGGCAGAATACCTCAGTGCAAAAGCAGCATGACCATTCAAAGGCATCTGAAACCCCCTGCAGACTATTAATTCCCTGGCAAAAATGCTGATAAATTGCTTGTAGAGAGAAAGAAAATGTCTTCATGGTTTTTAAAGTGTCTGACTTGCATTAGATATGAAATTTATTCCAGATACAGGGGGGTTAACAGTACTTTTGATTTTATTCATAGAGTATAGCCAAGGTCATGTGGTCTGGCTTTAGGACTAAAGGCTAGAAAATTTGGTAATCTAAGTTGAATACAAACAGGAGTACAGAAAATGTGCTTTAAGGCTTTAAAATATGCTTTACTCCCTGAAGGAGTACTGATTACTCAGTGCTTGGAGTAGTTTTCCTTCCTAGTTTTGTTGGAGTTTTGTTTGTTTGCTTGTTTGTTTGGTTTTGGTTTTGATTTTTTGGTTTTGGTTCTTGTTTTTTAAATAATGAACTATATAGCTTGCTCTCCATCTTTCATTTTTCTTGCCTTTTGGTCATATTTACAAAACTGGCTTTTCATCAAGCCCTTGCTGCTTTGTTGGTCCATTATTATCACCTAAACCTCTGCTTCAAGATGCTTTCTTGGTGGGAGCTATATTTCTCAATGCTCTGCATAACTTCTGCAAGGCCACTCACTTTGGGAAAGTTTTGCCAGGATTTTTTTACACTTCTCTAACCTTCACCCTTATTGATGTTTCCAGTTCTGCCCATTCTTTTTTTGATCCTTGGATTTCTACAGGGACACAATTTTAAATTTCTAGTCTTCCATCCTCTACCAAAGATAAATGAAAGCTGGATGTCTGTCTTCTTTAGATAATTGAAAAAAATGAATCTCATATAGCTTACATAATTAGGTAGTTCTTAAAATCTGTTCTTTTAACTAGTTTACTGTACATTCTTCCTTTTCCTGTTTTGGGGAATTTGAACTGCCTTTCTGTATCTAAACCTGTAGTGCTAGATTTCACTGAATGTTTAGTCCAATTTAAGCACCATTTCTAATCAGTCAGATAGAATTTTTGAGGGTTTTGTGTACAGAGAAATGGCAAAGAATTTACCCAAAGCCAATGCAAGCGAGTCAGCTTTTTGACATTTATTTAATTAGGATCACTTTCACATTTAGTTAATTCAGGCTGGGACATTTGGGCAGGAAGGCTCTAGCACATTCACATTACCGAGCACCAAAACAGCTCTACCATTTGTTGCCTCTAAACTCTGTCAGGTGCAGGGCCCAGGATGACAAGAAACAGGTTTTTTCACCAGTAAACTTATTTCATAATTCTCTGTGGTGAATGGTTTCTCATCCTTCCTACAACCCAACCTATGTCTCCCTCAAGAGACGTCCCATGCTCTCAGCCACTTAAAATATGATGATGCTTTGAAGCAGACCTAGGAGATGTGTCTACACAGTCTAAGTCTCCTCCAGTTTTCATCAAGGACATGCATAAACTTGGCGGAAAAGCTGTTATTGCACAGGAAAAACAAAATAAACCCCAAACACAACCCCTCCTATAAGGAAAAAGAAAAGTTTATTTTCTGCAAATATGGCAAAAAAGAATGAATTCAAGAGAAGCCAGGAAAATCACTAATACTCAGTGTAGAAATTCCATGTCACTGCAGGCAGCTGGTTTCTAAACTCATTCAAACTTTTAGATAAGTCACTGAAACTAAATGATCTAATCGCCCCTTAAAATTAAGTCTTTAGATGTTTCACTTAGGAAATATTATTAAAGTTATAGGAATGGTAATGCTAGGAAACAGTCCATGAAAGGATAATAATGTGAGCTATGGAAATAGGCCAGATGGTACTTTTTTTATCAGGGGAGGTGCAACATTTCCATTCTGACTATCTCACATCAAATTTGATGGAGTTCTCATTCCTTTTCCCCAGCTAAGCTGACAGTACCAGCAATATAAAAATTAAAATTGAAAACATTAATACTGCTTTCATGTCCTTCAAGGCTGCCACTCTGGGAGAGAACAGATGCACTGCCAGACTTCCTGAGCAGGAGCTGGTGCCAGCCTGCTGTAAGGAATTACTGGCAGTATAACATTTTTGTCATGGATCCGGGTGCAAAGCATAAAACAGGACTCCTTGCCCATCCAACCATGAGAACCTAGTCTTGTCCTCNTTTTTTTGTCACCTGAGAATTGCCCTGTCTGCACTTTCAATCTCATGGAGAATGAGTTTTAACAAGCCACTCAGTTTCCTAAAGAAATAGCAGCAGAGATGTAATGCTCTTCACATTTTTTAAATTGCTGTTCCATGTTGCCAGTGCAAGTCCCTGTTGAATCATTGTCTCTAAGAAGGTAAACACTTTAATTTTACAACAGCACTGTCTTCATCAAACATCTGCTTCTTACTGCAATGATACATAAGTTTTCTTTGGATATTTGGTCACGAAGAATTGGCTGAGGGTGTAGCCTGATCAAAGCCATATGGAGATCACTTGTAAAAGCACAATTCTTTCAGCAATATTTTAACTGAATTTATCTGCAATCAATGGCAAAACATACTTTCTACTGAGATCAGTTATTCTAAAGAAGGAGAAGGTCTAGGGGTCATGCCATGAGTTCAGACTTTGTGGGGCATGGGTTCAACTCTGCCCCCTCTATCCTTTGTGTGGGACTTTGAAGGGAATGTGGAAGTGCTGAGAAGGGTTGGTTTCCTATTTCTAAGCTCACTATCCGTGACACTGTGACCGTATTTTCTGTTGCTCAAAGGGTACTGTAGAAATTTATATATTTACAGTTGAAAGGAGCTGCCACATTGCTGTAATGAGATACGTCAGTGTCTAGATCAGAAGGGGACTTCTTTGTAAGGCCATCACTAAAAAACATCACACATTTTCACATTCTGAAGCTCCCTGTGATGCCTGACCATACCTATACACACAGATAAACGGGCAGATATCTACTTGTACCATGTTTCCTCCTGTTCCTCTTAAATATCTTTTCATTGCAGCATCTTAAGCCTGAGAACACTGGAATAACAGATGAGTCACTTAATTGTTTAGTTAACATCTTGCTATTTGAATTCTATTGGGAACAAATGAACTTTTTTAAGATTGTGGGTGTTTGTAAAAAAAAAAACCTATCTAAACAAAGGCAACCTTTTCAAACTTTAATGAAACTAAATGGTGTCAGCTCGGTATTGTGCATACACTTTTTGTTTGTTTTGATTTTGATTCACAAAAAAATCAAAAATAGTGAGAATACAACAAATTGAAACTATGGTCTGAAAACCACTTTTTATTTTGAGTCCAAAAATTCACTCAATTATTTATTAAAAAAAAAAAAAGTTTTCTGTTTTGCAGCAATGATAATGGAGACTTGCATGACACCCTTGGTCAGTCAGATGTAAAAAGATGCCAAAAATTAGTCTACATTAAAGGTCCAAACTCTGTATATCTACCAGTTGCAGATATTGACTCACACTGATTGCAGTGCTGCACTTTGAGCTAAGGAATCTAACAGCAACAGAACCAGGAAGAAGACATTGGATTCAAGAGGAAGAGGCAAAATGGGAAATTATTATTTAGGATAGAGAAGGAAGACACTATTATAAGGAGGCAAAGATTTTTAAAAAATATGGATGGCATAGTTGTGCTAAACCTCAAAATTTTGCCTCAGAGCATCGTCAGATGAGTTCAAGGAAGGGAATTGTGGAATAAGTGGATGGTTGGATTGATGGTCTCCAGAAAGTCTGCAACAGAAAATGGAAATTTTGGCAACAGGGCTGCTAGGGAGCAAGGAATAGCTGTGCTGACTACTGCATATTTCCACACCTTGGCAACCTTTTTTCCCACTCCATGACACTGGTAACATCTTCAGGCATTCTGCCCACATCCCTGGTCCCCGGGATCAGACAGGAGTAGCTCAGAGAATGACACAGCCAGGCAAAGGTTTGTTGGGGCAATCAGAGAAAAGAAAAACCTATTTTACAAAAAGAGACCAAAAGAGCTTGCCTTGGTTAGCCTGGCAAAACACAGCTGAGGAGGGATATAGTTGTTCTCTATAAATATATCAGAGAGTAAATGCCAGAAAAGCAAGAGAATATTTCAGCTGAGACTTGGGAACAGAACTAGTGGGGCTGTAAAAAAGTTCAGACTGGAAATTACATGATTTTAATCTGTAAAAAATGTCACAGCCTCCATGAAGACATTTTAGTATGACGGAAAAAAACACAGCTAGTTTTAATCACCTTTTAGCATGGAGGAAAGAAACACTGCTAGTTTTAAATTATAACTTCCTTGCTGTCTGAAAAACTGCCTGGGATGAAGGGGAATGTGGATAGGAGAGGACTAGATTATGACACAGGGATAATCTTTTTTTTGTTCTTGGATACCTAATTTTTGGCAAAAGCCTTAATATGAGTAGGTTAGTCGATTCTTATCTCAAACAGAATTTTTTTCTTCCCTGTTATGATAGGTCCAGACCTCCTGGTTCCTGCTGTTAATGATATGATCCAAAACAATCGGAAGGGGCTTCCTATTGATCCGCATACAGCTACCAACATGTGCCCAGTAACATCCAGCACTGGCAGCAAAACACCTTTCTCGTCACCGGGCCTTCTTACAAGAGACACCTCAAAGCAGCTTTTAATATTCTGACGGTATCTGACTCCAGTAATTTCCTAAATGAACTCCATGCTCTAATAGCAATGCTGTTCTGCCTGATACAGGTCATTAAATATCTGCAAATGAAATAGAGACACATGTGGTTGACTTAATGGCCTGTCTCTTGAAATGCTTAGTCATACAGAAGGTTTCTCTCTGTCTGTTGCAGTGGTTATGTGCAAAATGGGAAGAAGTCAGCCCTCATATTCCAAGGGTGTGGTAGAAAGCAAGGAAAATGGCTGTTCCATCCCCACTCTGGACCACTGAGAGTGATTTGGGATGTTAAGTTGTGAAAATAAAGATAATTTCAACAGATACTTGAAAATCAAAGACAAAAAGTGAAAAAGAATGCAGGAGCTTCTCCAAATACACTGTCGTGGTTTAACACCCTCAAAATGAAAAAGAACAAGGGCTTGAGGAAATTACAGAAAATGCAAAACAGAGAATTAAGATCAACTGAATAATTTGCAACTGCTTGATAAAATCATGATGCAGCATATCATGGTTAATAAAACTCTCTTAGACTGTGTTAGCAAGGGAGCTTGCAGAGTGTGCAGTTTAGTTGTGCAGTTTAGTGCACTGAGTACAATAACAAAAGTACATTGTATTTTAAGTTCAGATATATTTAGATGTAGGATGATGTGACTGAAGTTCTATATCTAAGAAATATAGAAAAATAACATATAAACATACATTAAGAAAAAGAATGTATGGAAAGTCACAGACAGGAGAGAGTTGAGTTTAGTATACAGTAATATAGACATTGAGAGAACCAAAGTGTAAGGATTGGTTTTAATTCATAGGTATATGACATGAAACAGAAGATATTTTTTAAAAATTGATGTAATTGTTAGTTGAACTGTTCTAAGATTTATTTTTGGCTGCCAGCAATATCTACTGGCTTATGGTCTGTCCTTCAGGTAAAGTAAACCTCTGCAGATTTCAGAAAAAAGAACAACAGGTTTTCTTGTCAATCTCTGAATGGAAAGCTCAGCTAACAGGGAAATTTTATGGATTTGGTTTAAGTCAGACAAGGCCATATCGTTGCTTAGTCAACAACAAGAATACCCATAACAGTGGTAGGTAGGTTGAAAATCAATGGGGTTTCAAAGATAGCAATTAAATGAATAGGATTCACTTTTTTCAGTGTTCCACTCAACCAAGTTAATTACAGAGATCAGCAATTCCACAGTCATCCAGAATAAATGCAGGGCTTTTTTTGGTGTTTTCATGTCCTCAGGATTATGCAGGGTGTTTCAACCCCAGAGACATTATTTCAATAGCACCTTTGAACACACTCCAGATAGTGTTACTGAGCCCAAGCCCTCACCCATGAGGTGAAGCTGTGCTGCTAAAACAAGGATTGCCATACTGTGGAGGGTGGTGGGAACAGTCCTATACCACAGACAGGGATCTCTTACAAAGGTACTGGAAACACAAGACAGTTTTGCACTCTTCCTGCCCATTTTTATTTTTTGTTTTTAAAGATATATTCTTTCCCTGAGCAATTAGTGCAGGTGATCACTTGACACAGGGCAAGGCTGACTTTTTCCTTGACAGAGCTTGGCCCTTCTCAAGCTGGTTTTTTTTCAGTCACTAAAGCTTCACTGATAAGTTCACACCAAGTAATGTTCCAGAGACAACTGGAAAAATTCCGTAATAAACTCTACTGACTGCAAATAGGGGTGTTACAACTATGGCCTGGGGTGAAGGACTGAAAAGCCATGGAAACAAGGCATCTCCAACACTGTCTGAGGGGACACTCCCTGCCCCAACGTGCTGATAATGGAAAAAGTTTTCCCTTTGGTGTGCTAATGGCAGGGGTTGTTGCTGCTAAACCTTCACTGTCCCACAGGGAAGAGAACAGGAAGATCTACTAAGGATTGCCCTGAAAAGTTGATATTTCTGCTCATTTCTTCTCAGATGCTCCACAGACTGAACTACAGAATAGTTGTAACTTTTCTCCATGATATGCAGCATCATCTACCCTAAGTATTTGTCAGACCATGAGAGATCTGTGCATCAACAGGGTTTAACATTTCCTTACTGCTTTCAGAAGTTAGAATTGTGACTTTCGACAAGGACCATAAATTATCAAATAAACTGAGTTACTGGCTTCTGCTTAAGCCAGCTTTCATCTCAGTGACATGTAGAAATTTCCTGAGCTATACAAAATGCACAGCATACAAGGCATAGGACAATATTCTAGGATCTCTCACTTACCAGGAGTTTAAATCTTGTGGGGTCAGCTCGGTTTCATTTCTTTCTCAGAGGCCAAGTGCACGGATCCACTTACATCCAAATGTCAAGGCTCGCAGCATAAATGCTGTTCTCCAGGCTGTTTTGCCAGGGTAGGGTCTTTAAAGAGTCAAATAGCAGGAGTTCAAAGAAAAAGAGTCCCAAATGCTCCAAATCTATCCCTGTGGAGGCCTCCACAAACTAACCCTAGCAGAGCTGCACCTCTCAGCCTGCAGGCTGCCAAACAAGAGACTGGGAGCTGTGCTAATCCCTAATTAAGTTTAATCTACACTAGAGAAGGTTTGTTGATTTAGCTAGATAGGTAGAGCAATGCTGACAGGTCAGTCCTAGTGTAGACATAGCTGTAAGAGGGGGGGAAAAAGCCTCCCAAAGCATAATTGATAGCAGTTGGTGAGCAAAGTGAGCTCTTATAAAAAGCACAGGTTTTTTGCACCTGTGCCATAGTATCAATGACCTGTGGAGCAACTACAGACCCTAAGTCCTGCTCTCCTTCACCCACGGCTGCCTTGGAGAAAAACCTGCCAAGCTGGTTTGCTTGAACCAGCCCAGCAACTTTCACCTATTTTGGCCACGATGGGGTACCTGCTCCCGCAGTGGATCCTTCTATTGTGAACTGGAGAGCAGATGCTCTGCCTGAGCTACAACAGGAAAAAAAGCTGAAACCCTTCTAATGTGCTCCATTGCAGATATACATTGCTATTTGTGTATATATACATGCATATTTATATATATATATATATATATGTGTATATATATATACATGTGGATGACCATTATTCAAACTTTGGCTGTTGAACACACTCTGACAAAGCAAAATATGGTTTTGGTTGACATGGTTGCACCAGTAAAAGCTGGTAAGATTACCCAGCTTGCGTGAATTTTGTCGTCCTCTTTCCAGAGGTGCCTACTAGAGACAAGGAGAGAAATTATTGAACATGAAACCTTCAATAAAACAATTTGTCTTTCTTTTTCTCTCTTGAATTCTCAAGACATGTTATTATCTGCCCTGAAAAAAGAATGTCTGCTTGCACAGTTACTGTGGATCCCAGGCAGAAAGTGAATACTTATTCACAAAATATTAACTTTCAGTTCTCTGGGAATGGAATCTCACAGGATGGGCTTGAGCAGGTCCCAGATGCAACCTCCATGCCCACCCCTCCTTCATACTAGTGTGGTCGTTAATCTGTTTCTAAAATGGGTTATTCATGTAGAACAGCTATTTTAACATTCTCACAGGAACCACACATCCAAGGGGAGAAGTTTCTCATTTTAGGGGCCACAGCTGCTAATATAGCAAAAAGTAGTGAAGAAAATGTCATAAGCACATTAAAAAATATTTTCATTGGTTTCACATGATAACAATCTTAAAAAATACCCTTTTATTTTGGTCAATTTGAAGAATGTATACTTTTGAAAGAGCAGTTTGCTGAGCATCAAAATGAAATAATCTTAGAAGAATAAATACAATGGATGAGATCTTTAATAACCTAATCTCCCTGGAAAGGCTGTAGACAGTAGAAGACTCTTCCTAAAAAATCAGGTCAGTGCTCTAATTAAATCTGACACAGACATAAAAGCATTCATATAAACTCTGCATTTAATGAAGACAAATTTTGCACCTCCAACATGCCTCTGAAAGATTACACTACACAGAACTAATGCCTTTGAACCCTGCTGTTTTAATCTGAAATTTACACTTCACATCTTTAGAGGTGTAGTCATGGATCTACTTTATACAAATGTAGAGTGAGGACCATTTGCCTTACACTTCTAGACTAACTTGAGGCATATATCTTTGATCTTTGTCGGTGTCAAGAGGAACACAATTCCTGCTGTTAGATACCAGAGGCATTCTAGTCTCAGGGAGTCACAGCGTCTCAGATGTGCTGCAGGGAAAATCAATTAAAGGAATGTGATAGCTTCTCTTCCATGGGAAGGGGACAACAACTCCAGCAACAAAACAAGTTCTTTTTTTTTTTCTCTCTAAGAATGGGTGCGAGGATCTAGGCGGAACAATTTTTGGCTGAGCATCTGGTTGGGACTTCAGTTCTAGGTATGGTCTAAATGGTTGCAATAGGTCACATCCCTTGAGGGCAGGGTGAGAGAAAAAGGAGAACACCAAAACCAGAGTACAGTGGCTGTGAGCAGTTCCTCACAGTTACTGTGTGAGTTAGGGGTTGACTTCTATTTTGCAACTGGGACATCAAAGGCTCTAAAGTCAGATGCTATTTAAAAGCCAAGAAATCCCCTTCATTATTACTATAAAAGGGCTGGCACATATATTTTCTGAAGGGTTTCAAATTGGTTATGAGAAAAGAAGAAAAAAAGTGCTTTCTACACTAGTTGTCTGCTCCAAACACCTTTGTTTAAATGTCTCAAATTAGATTTTGTTGGAAAAAAGGTACTGGCACACTCATAACCCAACATACTTTCCATTATAAACTCATTTCTAGTGTAAACTCTGAAAGTATAAGCTATAAATAGCAGCACCTTGACTACAACACAGACTTTCCTTATGTGTTCTAAATTCAGAAGTGATATTTGAACTTCAGCTGCTTTCTTTCTTTATAATTCTTCAAAAATTCTAACATTTATTTACTGTTTATTTACCTTTAAATAAAATCTTGTAAGAAACTATTTTCTATCTTGTTATTCATTCTGGGGATAAAAGATGCGTTTGCAGTAAAAGGCCTCACTTGCTGCTCAGGAAGGGACATCCAAAAGCTCCCTACTGTGCCATAGCAAGCAGTAAACCCCAGGAAGAAAGAACTCCCAGGACTATGGTCCAGTATCCAACCTCTCTGTGCTCACTTCAAACTTTTAAGCATCTATACTTTCTTGGTCAATTGTGATTTTATCTAAAGTGGTATTTTTTTACTTTTCCTCAGAAAATTTAATTTCCTCACTGAAAAGTTTTTAACATCTGCTGTCTTTTCGCTTGTGTGTTCCCTTCCAGCTTTGAAATTCCTCTTCCTTGTGTTTGTATGGTAAGAATATAAAAGGATAAAATCTAACTATCTAGTGTTCTCTAGGACATCCAGAAATAGATCCTCTAAATGTTCCAGAACATCTAGGGCAATGCTACTATCTGAAAAAATACCCCCAAAAAACCTATGAAATAGAAATTAACAACAGAAAAAAAAATGAAAAAAGTACACCCCCCCCAAATTCCAGAACAAAATACAAAAAATTCCCCAAAAAAATACTCAAAAAAACCCCAACAACAACAACAACCCACAAACGAAAAACAACCAGGGAAAAAACTCAAATCCCAACAAAACTAAGGTAAACCCCTCTGAAGCATATGAAGGTATTCGAGAATTCTGGTTTTCCATGTTTTACAAGGATAAAGAAACAGACAATAGTAACTGTTCAGGTCCACTTTTGCTGACAGAAAAAAGGAAAAGTGACCCAACTTTCTGGCACTGGCAAAACAGAACAGTGGGTACTGTCAAAGACAAATATTTGATTTTTAGCAGGCAAGAGGAGTGGTTAAACAACATCATCTATACTTCTCAGTCACTGAAGCAAAGTTATTAACTCCACAAGACACATCCACAGCTTACTGCAGTGTTATGCTGTAAATCCAAGAAACATTTTCAGCAGTGCAGGGTAGCTGAGGAAACATCCTGACCTGAAAATGCTTTCTGGCAAAGTGTTCCTTGCTGGTCTGTTGCTTGAGTCTTGTGGTGACTGTGCAATACCTCTGAGCAGGGTACAGGACACAGTCACTGCACAGACACTACAAACTGAGTCTGTCACCATCTGTACATATTGGCACAGTCAGGATTTTCTGCACAGTGGGTGTGTACAAGAAAAACGCATAAGATTTCTCCTTGCCTTGAAACTGTTAAATGTGTTCCAGAACACTTTCATTAAAAAACTATAAATACATGTATAATTTTAAATTCACATACGCTTGTATCTAATGGCTTCATGCTAGTTGCTGTCTCTGTGATGCTATTTAAGATGTAGGGATGAGAAGTGAATTGCAAGAACTACAAATTATTTTCATGGTTCTGAAGAAAACCTGCTGAATAAGAGCTTGTGGAAAGAACCTCCGTGGTCCCTGGAGGAACCTGCAGTGTTCTGCCTGGGAAAGCTTCTCTCAGGGAGGCCCACAGCTCCTATTTGTTTCAAAGAAGTTAGTATAGTGTCAGCAGTGTAGCAATTGCTGTTTAAATACAACACAGTTAACACTTTCGTGGGTAATAGCTTTGGCAGAACCACTCGGTTCCCCTAAATGAACTACTGTGAACAGGTAGAGAGAATCATAGGATCATAGAATCATGGGATGGTTTGGATTGGAAAGGACCCTAAAGACCATTGCCGTGGTGTGTATCATATCTGCCCACAACAGGGATAGGATCAGACCGACATCATGATTCTGAAAGCGTCTTTTCCAACTGTGTGTCCAAGTTTATGATGGCTTTCCTGCAAGGGAAAATCCAAGGTCGGGAATATACTCTTCCACATGCTAAAACCTTGAATACACTAGATTATCTGAAATCCCTAGTATCTTCTTTATGCAATAAGTAGTTTAAAATGTGAGCATACTGTACTAATACCAAAGTAACTTGGGGGTGCAATTAATGGTATGAAAAATTGTGCCCTGGCTCAATGCTCCTTATGAAATAAATATCAGACTCACTGCACTGACTGGGCTGAATAAGAGTAAAATGAAGAGTTGACATGGGTGATGATGTGAAGTACATTTCCAATGCAGTGGCTTTCCAGGTTTTGTTCTGTCTTGAATTTTTTTGCTTTGTCTTGAATTAGCCACTTTCCAATGGCTTAGTGCAGAGGAGATCATGTGCCCTGGTAACTGAACCCTTCCCTTAACATAGGGAAGAATAAACCCTTTACAAGCAGTGGCAATCCATCCAACCCAAGTAGAGGGGATGTGCTACAAGACACATTGACAGGCTAGGTGGTGTTGTTGGCCAACTGTGGAATAATTTTACTTGCTCTGAATAAAGGTACCTGAAAGCATTGCAATTATATCTACAAAATTATAAATTAACAATTTCAGAAGCTATAGATACTTTAAAAAGAAAATGAAGTTAAGAAATCAAAATTAATATTATTGGCCTCTGAGTCAGAAGACACCAGCATCCACAACCTTCACTGTAATTATTTAACATTTTTCAGGCTGCTGTATTAACTTTTGTAAAAGTAAATAATGGAAAGTTATATGACTATTTTCGACAAAGCATGAGCAAAACGATCTTTTTTTGTCTTCTTCAGGTAAAACAATAACCTCATTGCTCAAAGCATTTTGACCAGATTTTTATTTGCCTTCTAGTTGTGTAGATATTTATATCTTTTTTAAGTACATGCATGGCATTCACATCCAATGTATCTTAAACAAGGTGAATATCAAGGGTTCCACTGCATTGAAAAAAATTGCGTAAATTTCAATATATAATTTCTATTACTACATGTATGTTTTTAGTTAACTTTGAATCTCTAAAATGTGTCATTTATAAGTGACAAGCTGTAGGCTTTTTGTGTAGGTTTTGTTCCGGTTTCCAAATCTTTGTGTAATTTGCTGTATTTTTTTTCTTGAAGTGAGTTGGAAAGTTTCTGGGGCAGTTGATTACCTTTTCGGGTTTCCCCCCC
>VYXB01007010.1:22242-32592 GCA_013397135.1 Pachyramphus minor
AGAATTCCCAGTACTCTCAGGTAGCCTAGATTATTTTATTTTAATCACATTTACTTTCTTGCAGTCTTTAACATACAGACATCTCTTCTGTATTTGGAATAACCACTATTTAAAGTACTGTAGAAAATGGCAACCCCAAATCAACATGAGAGCTGAGAATTATTCCAGCTTCTAGTAAAATTGTTGCTTTGGGCTCAGTGACTGGCTTGCTGTGATTCAGTCAAGCTCATAAATCCTGTTGGAACTATGAGTTTGCATAAAAGCAGTGATATTGTATCAACTAAGCAATGGTCAATGATAGAGAAGGACCCTCCATGCAGTTCCTCTGGACTTCCTTCATTATAACCTAGTGAAATATCTTTACAGTAAAATGTTCTAATTGCTCAGCAATGCTTTCTTCCCTATTGCAAGTAATACATAATCAAAAGAGAACAATTATTATTTGTTTTCAGATGCCTGAACCTCAAATTTATGTTGTGCTGTATTCTCTGCTAATACAGCAACCACAGTTCTCCCCTTGAAACAGAAAGGAGCTAAGATGGCAATAGTGATTCCCTGAAGGTCCTCTGTGGGCAATCCATTCTGAACTGAGAAGTTATCAGTTTGAGTGGCAGGGAGATATAAGCAGTGAGGTGTCTTCAGCTTTTCAACAGAGTTGTCTGACTTGTAATCACACCAGAATTCCTGCAGCAGTGAAATGATAAACTGAATTATAGGTGTACATCAAACACTAACTTATTCCTAATGGTCTGCTTTGTGCCTGTGGACCTTTGGCTATCTTCTACTGTGATTCTATTTGAGAAAGAGGAAAGCAAAGGTCAGCATCGTAGGCATATCTGTTGGCTCATTCCTCACTGTCCAAGCAATGCACTATATGGATATATTTGAGGTCGTTTTGAGATGAAAGATAGCACTTCAAAAGGCTCTTCTGCCACTGAATCAACCATGATGCAGCCACAGCTTCCTGAGTCAATCTAGAGACGCTGATCAGTTTAGCACTGAAGAATTGCATTAAAGGTCAAAGCCAAGAGTAATTAAGGGCTGCATGATAGGAAACTGAAGACTCAATGGGGAAACACAGTGTAAATGAGAATAATTTCTTCTGTATGCTGTCTTTCTTTGTTTCCTTCAGCTGAACAAAGTTCTAGGAGGACTGGTCAACATTTTACAGCAGTAGTTACCCTGCACAGAAGATGGGAGCTTCCTTCTCTCTATTCTTGTGCCAGGGAAAGCAATTAGTACAATTTAGTTTTACTTCACTCTTTCTTTCCCAGTATTTTTGCTCTTCTTTCTTTTTCCTCAAAAGGCAACAGAAAATGATGCTAGACTGGAGGTTTGGCATAATTCTGTAATATTTGCTCCTTTTTTATTCTTTATTCTCTCTAACTTGCCTCTGCAGTTCACATATTCAAGCTTTCCATTATAAGCACAAAGGTCAAAAGACTTTTCTTACTGTGAGTCAAGACTGTTATCTAAAGTTATGACTTCAGAACTGATGACCTAATAAAACAAACGAAAAAAATATTGTGGGAATTTCAAGAGTAGACTGTTATGCTTTCTAGGCCATCTGCCATATTTAAGCTTCCATGACAGAGGAGTGTGAACCAAATTCTCCTTGAGGTAAACGCACATGTATTTCCTGTGTGCTCTAAAGTCTGTGAAGAGTTTATGTACCCACAGAGAATGAGAATTGCCTTTTTCATGATTTTCTAAAATGACAACATGCATAAAAACATGGGAATAAAAAGTTCCATCTGTTGACAAACAGAATGTTTAATTTTCCTTTTGCTCATACTTATTTGCACATTTAAACTGAACTTGAAAACATTTAGTTGGAAAAAAGAGGCTTATTCTTGCTTCTGTTTTCCTCTGGACTACAAAGACTATCTATAAATTTCCCTGAAGGGGACATAATGGGATTGTGACTCCATGGCCATTGCTCATAGGTGGCATAAACAGAGACCTAACATTTATTGAACCAAGATCCTGGATTTCAGATGACTTTGGGTGATAGTTTAGGGCATATTCAAGACTGACATAAAAAATATGTTAAACTGGCTATTTGGTATCAAAGGAACTTAAAGATGGTGTGCTTTCACATTAGAGACACTTACCTCCCTCTCTTTAGATGCTTATAGGGTGAGCTCTTGCCCTCTGACATGTGGTCATCATTTTTTCACTTATATCTATACGATTTTGGTTTACTTTTATGTGAGAAACTCAATATGAACTCGACAGTTGGTACTAATATATATATATTTTAAAAAAAAAACAACAACATAAAACCTATAAATCATAGTTCCATAGCAGTTTCTGAAGTAATAATAAAGGGTCAATGAATATCATTGTAGAAGGAGGGTTGTTCTCTGACATGATTATTTTGCACATTGCAAGTCACAGAAATAAATATCGTTTTGATGAAACACATAATCAGCTAGAAATAAAGCATATTTCCCCAGAACAATGCCAGGAAACAGATTGCAGTAATTCAGTAATGGTGCAGTCCTGAACTAGCATTCCTCAGATAAAGCAACAGAATGTCCATCAATCATCTGATGCACAAAATATAGGTCAGTCTTACAAGATCTGTGTCTCCTGGTCTGGAAATAAATGTCTGTGCTTTTTCTTGACACTTTTCCGTAAGTGTGGTAGTTTAATTTTCTGATAGATGTCCACTATTCCTTGGCTAACTTCTATTCAAGTGAAATTATCTCACAACTCTTTGCATATTTTTTGCTGCTTGATATGTCTTGAGAAACAGTAAATCTAAAGTTTTTATCGACTATCCCTCATAACAGTGATACGCATAGATAAGGATGCTGCTTCTGTCTCAGATTTACAATGCATGATTTAAAATAAATAATTCTCAAGTTCTGTGCACCCAAGTGAGTTTTGAATGACTTTGAAGTCATACTGGACTGAATTGTGTCTGCAGAGATCATGTATTTGAATCTCTGTGTTCAAGAAGGAAGCATTACCATCTTGACCCACAAACTGTGAACACTCATTCACCTCTTTAGATTTTACTACACACTTTTCTGCTTGTTTAGATGCCAAAACATCTTTGTAGGTCGTTTTATTTCTTCCTCAGTTTACCACATTCTGGTTTTTGTAAACTTTTTTCCCCGTATTTTTCTCTAGTCAGGCAAAACAATTTTAACTTCAAAGTCCCTTCCTACTTTACATTTTCTAAAAACCTATGCATATTTTCTATTCACTTATCCAAATTACTAATGAAAATCTTGAAGAGTACCAATGCTGACTAGCTGTAGCAAAATCCCATTTGAAATGAGCTTCTGTTTTCACAGTGAGCTATTTGTTTCCTAACCAGTTTTGAAAACATGTCACACTAGTTTTATCAAGACAATATCACCCTGGTTTGTTTACGAAGATGTTAAAGTTGTCACTATTATTCTCCCATCCTGCTGGGGAATGGCCTACTGCATTTGAAAGTTTCTCTTACTGTCTGATTTGATCAGAGCTGAACTTACATTAAAATGCAGATGAAATCAGATATGGAGGCTGCTTCTCTCAGCCTGCCCATGGGGATAAACAGAGTGAAATGCCTGGAAACTGGAAGCAACAACCCATTCATTGGCTATGTTGATTGTACCTCTAATAACAACTGAATTACTGTTCTCTCCATTCACTGTTTCAGCTTGGCAAAATCTAGAAAATCTTCTATAGATCAACACGTTTACTGTCTCTCCTTGGTTCTTGGCTCACAGAGATGACCATTAAATACCCAAAGAACATCAGAGTAACATGACATGAAACCTGTGACCAGGCACACCACAACAGGCACAACTAGATAAATGCACAGTCACTGCATTAATAGAGTTCTTAGAATTACTGAAGTTGGAAAACATCTTTAAGATCATCAAGTCCAACTGTATTTAAAGCGCACCAGTGAAAATCTGTTCCAATGAAACTAACAAAGAATATACACACTAGCATCTGAATAAAACAACGAAACCAAACAAAAGTATCTGCCTATCTGTATGATTTGCTAATAAAAGATGAATCACACTTTGTCCCACCCATTTTAGATTTATAAAATCAAAGCCATTAGAGAAACAAGTTACAAACACTCAGCAAGACTTCACATTTTGCGTCAGACATTTGGGAATCTGGAAACATAGTTTGAAAATAACAACGTGCAGATAAATCTTTCAGACTATGCAAGAAATTAAAAATGCAGACCTTCACTGCTTCATGTACAACACTTTGGGCGTTAAAAAAAATTTAAGCCACAAGCAGTGTGATCAGAGTGGTGGCACCGTTATGGTCTCTTATAGTTGCACCACATGTATCACTGCAATTTCAGTAAAAGAACCACCATACCTACTGCAACATTATTTTTCTATGATATAGTTCTCTTGGTTGGGCCCAACACTGCAGTGTTTTCACATTTTTCAAGATGCTTGTCCTATTTCCAGGCAGTATTATTTTTATGTGACTCAGGGATGGGTTTCCTTTTTTTTGCTTGAAAATATGTGTATGGAAAAGAAAAAAACAACAACCACATAAATATTTTGGACTGTAGCATGTAATTAATAGATGTGTAGTCACTTAGTTTTGATTGGAGAGTTTGGGAAGCTATTTTAGCAATTAATGTTGTTTTTTTCCCTACATTAATCATCCATTTCTGCCCAGAGATTCCACAGGGACAGGTCTTGATTCCTCTACTCTTAGTGAGTGTGCACAGTTTTACTTAACGCTCTATTGACATCACTGAGGCATCTATATCTATAAAGCGAAACAGATTTGCAGGTTAGGAGCCTTATGCATTGCTTTTTGATCAGATATGTATGATATTATGGATGCACATAGATGAATAGTTTTATTCATTGTGGCCTGTTTGAGTTTCTGTGGATTTCACTGAATTACTGGTGTTCGTAAAGTTGCTTATATATTGTTTTCCTGGACCAGAATCTCACAGTGCAGGAGACTTTTTGTCTGATTTGATCAGAGCTGAACTTACATTAAAATGCAGTACTTATAAATACCCATAGATGCACAGAGACTGTCACTTATCTGTGTGTGTAGGCATTAATGCAGGAAAGGAATTCTAGACACAAAAAAATGTTAATCACAACAAATCTAGGTATATCTCATGATACAATTCACTAGTACTTATTGATAAAATTTAGATGATGAGTTATCAGGTATCATGACATAAGCAGTTCAAATTAACATATGACATGCAGAAAAAATAAAAAGATAAAAAAAAGCCCCAAACTCCCCAAACTTAATATATCCGCTCGCAAAAACACAGACCAAAATTGATCAAACCCAAATCTGAACTATCTCTAAGTAACTCCATGACAGGGGAGTTGGATCTTGGTGACTTTTAAAGCCCCTTCCAACCCAGACCATTCCATGATTCCCACTTTTCCTTCTTTCTACACTGGAGTAGCTTGTCTTCTACCACTTAGATTTCTGACAGACACGTTTCCAGTATAACCTGTCTCCACTGCCCATATGTTCCTTTAGACTGCAAGCATTTTAAGGTAATTAGGAGATGTTATTAATGGAAAGCTGTCTCAAGATAATGGTCTCCTGCTATTAGACAAATGCCAAGATGACATTTTTCAAAGCAAGAGTTATATGTATCTAGGGACATTCTTCTGGTCTCATGATTTTATTTCTATTATGCCAGACAATTAAGGATGCAGACTTTGCCCTGATGTGCCCTGGTCTAGGAAGTGGCACATGGTAATGTCTTGTGTAAGCCTTGAGAAAAGTTTTCAGAGAATCAGTGCAAGTTACTGCTGTGTGACTTCTTAATGTACGTGTTAAAAGTTTGTTTTCAGAGCTATTAATACTGTTTAAGATGTCAGTTCTGTTGTCCTAATCAAAAGAAAAAAAGAAATGCTTTCAAAGCTAAGAGAATGAGCAGGGCACAGAAACTGTTTGTTCTGCTACATGTAATGATTTACTGTTCAGTGATGAAAATCAAAAGAAAGTAAAGCACAGGAAGCTTGACTTTGTCAGGTATTTTAGTGTTTCTTTGCTCCAGTAGCCATTGTGGCACCTACTTGAAAAATGTGGGGTCAGAATCGTGGATTCATCTCCTACTTTGGCTACCCACCGGATGACTGCAGTGGAAGCTGTGGTGATGGTGAAATTTTAAAAAAGCTTAGGAAGTAGAAGCATGTAAGCTGGTCACATAGCATAAATCTGATCACAAAGTATGTCCAGATGCATGCTTGCCCATTTGAAACTTTGTAATTTGATGGGATCCTTTTTAGAGATATAAGAAATGACAGCACCTGAACATCCACCACTGAATAAACAATACAGTGGTGGGGGTGGGGGAAGGGGGGGAAGCACAGCAATTTTCCTTTCCCTAATAAAGAGAAAGAACAGCCTAAGCTATATGTGTGTGCAATGTCTGAAGGAGGTGGAGATAAATGGCAGGTGGGGAAAAAAATGGGGAGGGTTTATGACCTTTTATCAGCCATCAGAAATAATACAACATTTTCTTTATCCACGTCTATCATTGACAAAATATTCAGAGAGAAAACAAAAGTGAGGTTAACAAAAGCACATCCTAAGTAATAAAAGAGTTTTTCTGTAATGAGCTCTGAAATCAGCTGAAAAAAATTTTGCTGCACAAAACTTCTGGTGACAAAATATTTGTACAGAAATTCCTCCACTTTTGCAGCAACAGCTCAGTACATCAAACCAAGTGTTAAGTTGTGACTATTTGTCAGAGTGATTTAACAAGATTTTGGAAATAGATATTAGTGACAAATTGTAAATAAAAAAATGAACTGATTTTTGTCAGGTCTAATGGGTACTTAAAAAGCAGAAATAACCTCCCTTAAAAGTCTATGCAAATAAAAACCAGAAACAAAAAACGCAGGTGATATCTTTTTAAAATGGTAAATCCGAATAAATCTAACCACTTACAGTTAAATAGCACCTGAATTAGTTACAGATGTTGTGAATAGTAGAAAAATCTGCCAAAAGACTCGGCAATATCCACTAGGTGGCATGTGGTGACCGTATTAAATTGCCTTATCTCCACAAAACCTACCATTCATACAGCAGATAAAGAACTGCATTATTAATTTATACCACTGCATCCACTCTACACCTAATATTTGTTTAGCCAGCTGTTTCCTCTAATCTTCCTTAAATACGATTGATTGAAATCCTAAGTATATTCAGGCTTTTTTTTTGCCCCGCAAAGAACATTTTGTTACCTAAGTTACAAGCTCCCTTTTCAAGTGCAGCACTGTATGCTACAGTTACTAGCAGCAGAGACAGAATGTCTAATACTTCCTCACAACCAACAGAAGTAGCTTCTCATATGAAAATAACTTTTTCTTCCCCAAAAAGCTTTTCATTTCCATAGAGTTTTAGGCAATGAAATACACTGTCAGGTTTATAATGAAACAGAAATGCAAAATACTTCAACTTCCAAAGATAGTTTCAGTACTGCTTCAGTGAAAAGGCAAATGAAAAGCAGAAAACATTAATTACAGTTCTCACACTTAAATCCCTGCAGTCAATTGGAAAACTTTTAATATATTTAAATATAAGCAATCACAAAGTCTCTCTTCACTTGAAGATCTTAAAATCACTTTTTAAAGGGTGGACGATATTATTTCCAGAGTTTTACTGACAGGCAAGGAAGTTGACCAACTTCATTAAGTATTGATAATAGTTCTTTTTGCTCCAGGTTGTGATCAATAGTTGACAAAAATATTGATGTTAGTCACATATCAGCATAAAATCAGGAAGGTTGGGGACCTGAAGTAGAAAAACTCTTCTTGTCATTATTACAACTTTAAAAATTAAAGTGCACTCCACCATGCAACTGAAAACTCTTCACCCTCTTCTGAAACCTCTTCTCCCCCTGCCTCAAAACTTTAAGGTTTTGTTGTCGTTGTTTTGTTTGTCTGGGTGTGGGGTTTTGTTTTGTTTTTTTAGTAGGTTGTTTTAACCATGCTCACTGAAACTGAGAGAAAACTGAACCTGCTATGTTTATAGTGAAAGGATGCTTTGCTGTGAATTACACTGTCAGTGTAATTCTCTGAAGAGGACATTTCTGTGGATAATACTTTTCTCCATAATGACACAGGACTTTTTCGGTCTTTCTTAGTGGAATCTGCCTGTACATTCAGGATTCTCATTAGGAAGACAGGCCTTTTGGCACAATTTCAGTGCAGACTGGCAATGTCTTGATTATTAAATTGACTTTTATTTTTAACTTGAAAAAACTTCTCTCTACATTTCTGTCCCCCCCTTTGCTCTAACCTCTGCATTGAAAAGTAGCACAAATCGATATTTTCCCCCACTTTCTTTCTGTTCCTTTCTACATTCTGTATTCTTGCCTTTCCCCTTGACACTAAATGTAATACAGGTAACTATGCAATGGTAAGATTCTCAGAGAAACTTGACTTAGCTATGCTTTACAGGCTTCATTGGATATGAAAATCCAACGAAGCATGAGCTGCCTCTGTGCAGCACAAGGATTTAGCATCCTGCATGACATGCCTTAGCACGAGGCTGCAGACTCCTGGTTCCCTCTTCATGGGAGCTGAGGATTATTTTCCTGCTTATGATAACTTTCTCCACATGCTGAAAATAACCTGCCTCTAAAAACTGTGTTTATGGAAAGGGTGTGTATCCATAGTTACACAGCCTCACTGCATCTATGTTCTCAGCTACCACATCATAAATGCTTCTAGCAATCTTTCCCTAAAAACCCAGAACCCTTCCCAGATTGCTTCTTTCCACATTTAGGCACTAAAACAGCCTTGGTAGCATTAATATGAACTCAATGCTGTTAATCACTCACATGATTCTCTTGCACACATTGCTAGGCTCCCAGAGCCTCCTGGAGATGTTATATCATTTACATGACATCACGCAGTCACTTACACGGCAGCACTTTCTGCCCTGGAAGATCCCAGCAGTAATTAAACCCTCACTAATTACATACAAATAGCAATAAACCTCCTTGACTCAAACACACAAATGCTTTCCAGCCCTTTCTGTCTAAACCTACCACACAAGTAGTTTTGCCATTAAAAAGGTTTAGAATGACAACTTTATATGTGTATGATCCCAAAACCCAAACAAACAGACAGTAAAATGATACAATTACCACAGACATGGTCAGCTAATGTGCAGCTACACATATAAAACGTTGCAGCATCAAACTTTCTTGGTGAGTGGAGATGGCACAGAAACCTGTGCCAAATGTTATTCAGGCTTCCTCTGACAGTAAATAGCCAAATATGACATCAGTATGCAACATATCACATCTTATAAAAATCTTCTTATTCGAACTGGACGGGCAGTACTTTGTGCAGACCTACTTCCAGTCTTTGAAATGTTTGTTCAGTCTACCATTCTCTTTTTCCTACATCCTAAAAACTTCTAGAGTTTTATTCTAGAGAGAAATATCTCCCCCCACCAAAAAAAAAAAAACCCCCCCCACAAAAAAAAAAAAAAAAAAAAAAAAAAAAGAGAGAGACAAATCTTTGTGAAATGTGTAATCCCACAGGAGAAAGTCACAGAGCATGAGTACACAACTTTTGTCTTTCAGACGGAATCTGCAGTTGCAATTTGATCCCTCCTTTGGTACTACAGAGCGTTTAAAGTCAAAGACATTGAAGTTACTCAGTTTCAATCCGTCTTTCACCCTCGCCCCCCGCCTCAGCTGCCAAATTAGATCGCTCAAAAATCCCTCCAGCGCAGCCCTGCAGCTGATGCCACGGGCTCTGCTGACTGGATCCCCATCCGACTTAGAGAAGCAAAGGAGTAACAAACTTTCCCAAAAGTTTGGTTAGTTTGTTCGGGGGGGTTTTGTTGTTTTTTTTTTTTTTTACCTTGTGCAGAGCTCCCGAGTTGAGATGCTCTCAGAACTCTCCAGCAGTTTGGGACGGAGGGCAGCGAAGTGCGGAGAAAGTTTTTGGAGCTCACCTTAAGTCTGTGTGTGCGTGTGTGTGTCTATGTCCCGAGTGTCTCTTTGTGGCTCTGGGTGGCAGAGGACCTGATTCAGGGAAGAGAGAGCCACTTTCTCACCGAGAGGAAAAGAAAAGCAACACGTCATGAGTTAAGTACGCCTCCAGGATCTCTTAATTACAGCTCAACGTGCTTCCTTTCAGACCCCAGGAATGGGAGGAAAAAATAAACCCACACACGCCGTTTCCCTCTCTCTCACACACCCACACTCATCCACCCCCGCCCCAGCGCGCTGCCCTCTCCCTCCAAGTCCCTGTCCTCGCCCCTTAGGTCCAGCCCTCCCAGTTCCACACCTAAAAAAGCTTCTCGCTATGCACACACGTCCCGAGCTAAAAACTACACTGGGGAAAAAAAAAAAAAAAA
>VYXB01007010.1:32632-43412 GCA_013397135.1 Pachyramphus minor
AAAAAGAAGTTGGTAGTATTCCTCATGAAGGGACCATTGAATTTAGGGATTTCGGGTGTGGAACACCCTGAGAAACATGATACTTCTGACCACTTGCCTCTGCTCATGCCCTGCCCCCACTCCTTATTCACAGCCCCTCCACCCCCTATTACCTTTGAGGGTGGAAACTTGGTTTCAGACAGGGATAAAGTTATGTATGAAGGGGGTGTGCAGTGGGGAGGAAACAGCTGGACCCTACAGGATCCCCCTCTGTTTTTCTTTTTTCCCTAACTTCCAATTGAATTATTAGTCCAGGAAACAAACCCAGTTTCTCTTGTTACACCCCAAATACAGAAGATACCTTGCTCAGGGCATGGGCATCACTAATTCCTAATGTCAGGCAACTGTTGGCCCCTAGTCTTTACGCAATTTCTGAGCACCACCTCAGGCCAAAGTGTTGCTTGCTCCAGCATCAAAAATTTCTGGATTGGGATCCATTTCACATCATGGGGCACACAACCCCAAAGGAGTCTGCTAAAACTCATGCAGTATGTGGCTTTAACCCCCTAAATGCCATGGAATGAGAAACATGAAGATTGAGTCTCCCCTCTTACAACCGTAGATAAAAGGTGATGACGTTGTATCTATAAATGTGTCTTATTTAAAAAAGTAACTGACCAAAAACCCAAACCCCAAATCAAACCACAACAGATAAAAGAAAAAGGAGGAAAAAAAGGCCAGACCTTAACAATGTACTACAAATTGGCAAATTTGGGCTCAAATAATGTTATTTATTTAAAACATGTGTCACTTTCCTACACTTGAAAAAAAATAAGGTTGTTGATGCCTCATCTCCAAACAGCAGGAAACGTAAATGGAATTCTTAACCTCTAAAATCTGCTAAATTAAAAAACACAGGTAGCCCAGGCAACTTGGTCTTGTGGTTTAATTTTATCCTTTCCCCCCGCCCCCCCAAACAGAAGAATGTAACTGTCACACCCACCGCAACTCCGCAACATAGTTTTTCAGTCTGGACCCTGCTAAGCTTTTATCATTGTGGGTGTCAAACTCTCAGCCTGCACCATCAAAAAGAGGCTGCAGACCATCAATCCTCCTCGATCAGGAAATGCCAGAGCCTGACACATCCTGGTGCAAAGGCACATTTGAAGGGACATCAGTTTCGGTGGTGTCACTGAGCAGGGGTCACCACTGCTGTGCCTCAGCCGCTACTTCACAGCATATCCCACTGGCAGGAAAAATAAAACACAAATAAAACAAGCCCCAAGCAAATAAACAGGCCTCTGCCTGGAATCATGGAATATCCTGAGTTGGAAGGGACCCACAGGGATCATGGCCCTGCACAGGACAACCCCCAAAAATCTCATCTCTGTTGATATATTCCATATCAAAACAAGCACTTTCGATTAAGTTTAACCTATTATTTTCTTCTGTATTGCACTTGTGTAGTATTTTTATAACCTATCTTAAAATTTTATAAAAACCCAGGAGAATGGGAATAGAGAGTACGAGTGCCTGAGAGAAAGAAATATCAGGGTTTGTGGTTATTAATAAAAGTTGAAAAAACAAAAACCAACCAACCAACAAAACAAAAAGAACAAGAACAAAACCAAAACAAATAAACAAAAAACCAAACAAACAAAAAAAAAAAAGACGTGCAATGCATTTCCCCGGCATAAAACAGTGAAGTACATGTGGTCACAGGGGAGGATTTTTGGGACCGATGATGCTCGGACCCGGCTAGGGGCTGGGTGCCCATTCCCGGGGTGCATCCTTCCGTGCTGGGGCACCCTGGCGCTCGGTGGGTTGCCCACACCCCTCGGAGCCGGGGCCAGAGCTCAGGGGGTGCGCCCGAGGCCCCGGGAGGGGTGGCACCGGCCCCTCCCGCCCTTCACAAAGGGACGTTTCTTCGGGGTGGCGGTGCCCGGCCCGCCCCGTCGGTCCCGCTCCCTCCCCGCCGGGGAGGAAACGGCCTCATATTTCAATAACAGAGGGGGCTTTGATGGGGCATGTCGAGAAAAAACACATCCCCGGCGTCAGGAGGAGCCGGCGGGGCCCCGCGGGTGGGGAGGATGCGGCGGGAGGAATGCTGGAGGGATGCGGGGCGCGGTACCTCAGCACCTCAGCACGGCGTTGAGAGGACACCAGGGACATCAGGGAGACCGGCAACCCCGTCTGTTCCCTTCTTCTGGGCCCTTCTCCACCCTCTATCCCTTCCCGTCGTGGTGGGATACCCGGGGATGCTTCTGGAAAAGCTAGACCCACGCCCCGCACTGGCAGCCCTGCGAAAGTGACCCGAAACGGGCATTTCGCCGAGTTTTTTCAGCAGCCGTTGTTTTCTTCTAGGTGTTTATTTCCCCATCCTTCTCTCCTTCGGTTGTTTATTTGTTTTATTTGCAGCGGCTTTGAGTTGAGAGACTCCCAGCTCTTCTATACCAACACCCTGTGCTGCTGAGCTGGAGTCTTTCAGGAGCCTGATCTTTGGTTTAGGGGCCCTATTTTTGGTTTATTAGACATACTAAACAAAAAAAAACACCAATAAAAATGTCCCACAAAGTGAACCTGTGTGGATTCTCATTGTATTTTTTTTCACAGTTGTGGGTTCTCATTGTAATTTTTTTACAGTTCTGGGTTTTCATTGTGTTTTTTTTCCGGTTGAAAAAGAGGATGAAACATCATAACAGCCTTATCACACAGCCTTCCAGTGTATTTTAAAATTAATTCTGGCACCTTATGGTGGTTTGAAGACTAGTTACTAGAAAAGTGTTGAGCTGCTGGTTTCTAGATACCAAGAGGATATATGACTGGAAAGTTCAGCTTTTTCAGAGTCATCCTTCAGGCTCCCAATATTGAATATTGCTGAGAAAGATGCTGAGCAAGATGAACATTGTTTCAGGGTAATAGGTGTGTTTCCATGTATTAAGTCCTAGTGAGATGTTGTCATTTTGTTGAGCAAAGATGTAGGTTCAAAACAAGCAAAATGTTAATTGTGAGTTTTGCTTGATGAGACAGACATGATTCTGCAGGAATTTTGGGTTAAAACGAGAAGCTCTGCATAGCACAGCGTAAGCTAGTGTGCTGTCTCAAAGAAACTTGCCTGATTGGCCCTCAACAAAGGTTAAAAAAAAAAAAAAGTGATTTCACATGGTTCTGTCAGATTTGGAGGCCTAATCTGCATATCTTGATAGTGATGTTTCTGTATCAATCACATGGAGGGTTTTAGAGAGGTGTGCAGTTTAACTCCAGCTGAAGAGCTGCTCCACATGCAGACCACTGCTCCATGCACATCTGTCATGCCTGGGAAGCGCTCAGTAACCGTATCTATAATAGGGATCAAGGATGTTTATTGCCTGTCTCCCAAGCATAGTTTGGATTTTAATTTTTTTCCCCTCCTGGTATCTGACCATGAAAGGGTGCAGAATGAAAGCTGTTTGCTTAAACCCAGGTCAGATAAGATGAAGGGATATTAGGTTTTGCTTTTACCTGGGAGCACTGTCATGACAAGCAACTTCATAGGCCTGCTCTTTATTATTCCTGACACCTTACACCATGGCAACAACTAAAACAAACAAACAAACAAACAAACAAAAAACCACACAAACAAACAAACAAAAACCCACCCTGGATGCAAAGATAACATTTTCTGCAAAAGCTAAAATAGTGATTCATGTTGCATTGGACTGCTGTGGAAAGGAATTTGAAAATTCCCACTGGTGCCACTTAAAACTGGCTGTTTTCCAGGATTTGAGGATAAGGATACTGGGAAAACAGCAGCTAAAACAAAGTCTTCCTGATAAACCTAAAGAGCAAGAGAGGAAGAGTTTCAGGGTTTTGTTTTTAACAGGTTTATCACTTGCTTGATTTTGGGTTGTCCAGTTCTTGATTCATTTGCTTTTAAACCTTGTAAGTCATCCCACTCTGAAACCCTTCTTAGAAATTTTCAAATCTCTGTAGTCGGTGCCTGTCTGATTTTTTTTTTCTTTTGGAGGGAGAGAAGGGTTTAAAACCATAAACATACACAACTGATATAAAAATTAGGGTTCCTCGCTGTTGCAATGTAGTCCATTTAGGATTTGCCAAAAAATCAGGTGTTAGGAAATAGTGCCAGGGACATCTTTCTACAAGAAGATTACTGGCCTGTGAGAAAAGCACAGTCTGTTCTTCTTGGACAACTTTTTGGTTCTTAGTGCTCTTTTATTTCCAGTCTTCTTCAAATTTCACTGTCATTCTTCTTACATGTGTCTTCCAGATCAGTAATGGATCTGCTAAGTGACACTGGTCCCAAAGGTACCTCAGACACTGCCCCAGTTCTGTTTGTGGCCACTCACCATGACTTTTATTTCCAGGGAGTTGCTCAGTCTGAATCCAGAAAAAGAGAAGGACTCAGCTTGTCAGCAGAAATGAAGCACACTTGATCTCAGTGAGGAAGAAGATACAAGGTAAAAGCTAATAATAGGATGAAAAATGTGAGTTGTGCACCTTTCTCCATTTGGAAAATCCATCAGGATGGATGTTGATGACTCACTGGTACCAAGCTACAGAAATCTACAGGAAAAATATAGCAGAACATACTTTAAAAAAAAAAAACAAAACCAACAATAACAACAACAAAAAAACCCCACAAAACTAAACAACACCTACACACTCATGTAAATTTTTTACTGAAGAAAACCCCACAAATCTTCTGAAGAGAAATAGAAATACAATGAAAAATCAAGGAACATCCACTAAAAATATACATAATCTAACCCCCCCCACTACATTTCCAAACTGACTGAAAATAAAGGAAATTATTTTATGCCAGCGGAACACCAGCTTTCCAGTTGAGATTATTTATAGATTCTCAGTCTACAGTGTTTTCTCTTTCTTTTACAAGTTGGGCTTTTTACACTATGAAGCTGTTTTATTCAGTCTGGTTGTCAGATTTCAGTGAGGCAGGCATAGATGTTTAATACTCCTGGCTACATAATCTTTTCCTTTTTACAATATTTCATTTCTACCACTTAAGAAATGGAACACCAGGAAAAAAAAAATCAAAAACAAAGCGTCACTTTCTCTGGATGTGGATGTATTGGCTCTGCAAAATTTGGATGCTCGTCGTTTTGCCTGGCTGTATCAGGAAAATAATTTTTGCATAAATACACTTTTGACTTAGCACTTCATCACGCAATCTTTACATTTCTCTCCAGAATATTCATTGATTTTTGTCTTCCGATCTATGTTATCCTTGCCTTGGAATTTGATTTGACTTCTTAGCAGCTTGGGCCATGTCCAAGGTTCTCTGAAAATCCTTTTGCTGCTAATACTGTATCTTACAAGTAGTTGTGTCTCTTCCACACACCAGAACAAATGTGGGTTGTTTTTTGTTTTCTCATCTTCTGTAAGCTCTTTAAGTTTTGCTCTTAATTATGTTTCTGTTTTCCATATAGAACCTGAAAATGAGTTAGTGGGACAGAAGCAGAGTGGGATGAAGAAGCAAGGAGGGAAGAAAAGTAGGAAGACAAGAAGCAAGACTTTGTAGTGTCATTAATAAGCAGAAGCAGGAAACTTTCTGCCACCAGCATGCAAGTTATCGAAATACTTTGCACCTACTCTATACCTTCTGCAGATCTCAGTGGTGTCAGAAGTGTTCCTGCACTGCACATGGCAGAAATAAGCAGGTTTTACTCCATTAGATAGAAAAACATCCCAACCTAACCCTTGAAATATACCTTAGGAAATTATAAGGAAAATACTGAAGGTAATCTTTGAACTTCAGGTTCCAACTTCACTCATCTTAAATGCTGAATTTTTCAGATGGCCATTAAGCTGAAAGAAAAATCATCATTTCCTGCATATGACTTGATTTGCCTTTACCACTCTAATTTGTTAAAATAATATATATGACTGCAGTGTCAACTGCCTCTCAGAAATAGTCAGTGAATGTCCACTGTGACTGTTGGAAAGCCAGTGATTTCTGTCTGTGTGATGAATATATCATGCCAGGTACTCTTCCACACAGACTAGATAACACTTTTCAGTAAGTAGGAATATGATTGATCTTTGGTATTTTCATGAAAGAGGTGATTTCAGGCCATTGTGGTGTTCTCAAAACCAGAAGAAGTGAGTCTGAGAAGTGACCTTCTCACTTGGGAAACTAAGGCACATTTTATTGAGTGTTGAACCATTACCAGCAAAACATTGCTAAACTGAGGCACTGTTCCTGACTGTGCTGTCATCTCTCAAGCCATTCAGAGAGAAGACACTTTTTATTACTATCAGGAAGTCCAAGCCACTAGCAATAGGTTTTCTTCGCTTGCCTACTTGTCCTCCCAAGCAGCATTGAAGGGCTGAAGAAAGCATTTTGGCCAATCTTCAAAATATCCTCTGTGCAACTTCAGTGCAGCTTCCAACCAGCTGGTTGTACCAATATAAAACAGAGGTAGCCCAGCTTCCCAGTGGCACATTTCAAAGCATCTGTTTTGCAGGTAGAGATCATTCTAGTGACCTTTGGTAACTGCTGCCTAGTTACTTGTGCTGGGACCTACTCTGGACTAGGATGGTGCTGCAGGGATGACAGTTTGCAGCCCATTTGTTTTGTACTGCTAAGTGTGTTTTCTGAGGCATCGGGAAATGTGGGAAGTTGTATTTGAATTAAAATATTAGTGCCTCTAAGAATTTTAGCTTTGGAGGAGTTTGGACCATGGAGTCCATGCAGGAGCCAGTAGCCAGAGCAACTTGGCTGTCAAGAAGATGGTGGACACCAGGGCAAAAAACCAGCTGGTGTCCAGAGGCAGAGCCTTCAGGCTTCTTGGTCATGTTCTGAGGCCAACTGGCCTAGAAATGTGTGTGACTGAAACTGTGTCACACACTTTTTGTTTGCACATGTCATGGCCTGGGTTTTCAGATACAGTACAAGGTTTGGATGGATGAATATTTTTGGCATTCAAACTGCATCCAAAAGGCTCAGACCTCTGCATTTACCAGTTGCTGTCAGCAACTGATCCAGAGAGTCTTTTAAAGCGTGTATGGATCACCCTACCTTATTTTACAGCTTCCATGCTCTGTAACGAGCTATTGTATTACACTTAAAATACACAAAACCCATTCCTTCTGCATCTGATTGAAACAAGAGAAGGGTATGGCATAGCACTTATTTGGGGGAAATTATTAATACTTGCTCAGATGGGCATTTCCACTGAAGTAGGATTTCCAGTATGAGTAAAGGAGGACACTACCTAGTCCCAATTTTCACTGCTCTTTTAACTGAATATTTCATGTAGGTAGACGAGGTAATATGAACAGTAATGCTGTCAGTGTGTGACTGGTATACCTCTCACATCTCTGAGCAAGGCAGTTCATTATTTTCACTTCACAGGGGTTGTGAACAAAATTAAAATTTTTGTAAGAACAGATTCCCTGAAGGTCCAAGGTGACCTCTTTTTTGATTTTGCATGATAGGGCCTTAAATCAAACGCAACAGTTTTCAGTTAATATATTTCATTTGCTGACAGCATGACATTGTTGGTATTTAGGCTTAAATTCATATTCTGTCAAATCTCATTAGTTTATTTTAATAAGGATCATCTTGATTGTAGTTCCCAATTATAGCTAGGGTATCTTTTAATAACCATGCAAAGCACTGATATCACTTCCTTATTCAAGCACTGCTTTGTGGTTTCTTACAGGACATGGCTAATATGAGAGGTTTCAAATATTTCAAAAGTATTTTATGAGAGATAAAGGAATTTGAGAGGTTTTTCCATTTGCATAGTTTAAGGGGCTCTTCTTTTTACTATTGTCTTGAAGTCTACTAGTGTTTTTGTGTCCTAGATATCAAGGAATACTTCCTCTAAACAGTCTGATGGATTGTCATGAGCTGGTGAAAGAGAAGAATGTGAGAGCCACCCATATCCCTGTTTTAAAGAACTGACTTGGGCATTTTGGGGATAGGGGTGTAGCAGTAACTTGATGAGCCTTTCTGGCAGTTCCGTGTCCGCTGTCATGCGCAGCAGCTTGTGGAACTTATTTGTGCTGCTGTTGGAAAGTTATGGATTGCATGGTTCTCTACAAAGAAAGGAGTCACTTTCTCTTTTGAGTCTGTTAAATCATGTTCTGCAGGAAGGTTTCTGTCCTTCTGTTCTGTTGTGATAGAATGCTCCCTTTTTGATGGTAGTATTTTTTTTTTTTTACCTGTATGCATGGCTTTCACAGTATTTTCTAAAAGTGAGAGAATTAATACTTATTATTTCAGGATGTATATGCCCATACAGATAATTTTGTCAGTCCTCCTTGCAAGGCTTCATCAGTGCAGCTGTACCTACCAATGCAAGAAGGAAATCTGGATGTAGCTATTCTCATTTTCTGTTTACTTATTCTTTGGAAAAATTGCCAGAAGGGACAAAAACCTTGTCTAACTTTTGACAAGATGCAGCGAATCATTTATGATACCGTCTTTTGATTCCTATCTGGTAGTGTATTTTGAAGTGGAATCTCTATCAGTGCAAATACATTAAACATATATACATGTAAACTATGTCTGCCAATAACTCAATTATTTTAAATATTTTGAAGTGCAGCACTTGTACATTGGAGTGTATTCTCACTGTGATTTTAAATGCTACAGAGTGTTATTTTTCATTCCTTGAATGATTCAGTGTGGAAAATATTCATCAGGTTATATAAATACGTTGACTTTGATCCTTCTTTTTAGGAAGACTGAAAATCTTTGCAGTTACTGTAAGTGAAAAATCAATATGATAAGAAAATTATGATTTATCTTTTCATATGGAAATATGTCTTCGGAATGTAGTTAGAAACAGAATCTTAAAGAGACCAGATTCAAAGAATTTTTCCTTTTTTAAATGAGGATGGTTATTTAAGAAAAACAATTTAAATGGGAGAAAAAAATCCTATTCACTGGTGTTGAAATTAATTTCACCTGCACAAATTCTGAGTTATATTCTATGAAACCATTCATATGAGGGGACCAAATGTTTTTGGAATGCTGAAGTTTTATAGTTGAGAGCTGTGCTACATTACTTAAAGTTGAGCCTACATAGTAAAAACCTTTCAGTTTAGCCCAGCTTTCCTCGTACTTTTGCAAGAAATACAAATATATTTTTAGCAACATGAGGATGTATCTGATTTAAAAGATCCACTACTGCTCTGTAGAAAATCTAGAAAAGGGGAAGCAGAGGTAAACACATGAAAAATGGTAAAACTGAAAAAAAAAAATGTAATGAAGACTTGCTGGCCAAAAGACAGAATGAACAGAGGGGGTTCTGTCATTTGTGGAGGATTCAAACTAAAATAGAAGTTCAGGATATATCCCTTCAGAACTGTAGACACAGGGACCCTTCCCCTGATCTATAAAGAGGTATTTGAAAAGAGTTTCCTATCTTCAGAGCCTTTTCTCCTTTCAAGCTTCAACACTAACCATTCACCACAAGCAGCAAGCAAATAACTGCCTTAGTTGACCAGTCAGGATAAGCTGTAATAACTGCTTAGATTTAAAAAAAAAAACCCACCTAAACAAACAAATAAGTAAGTTGGTCTTCTTTTACTACCTTATGTCAAGAAGTGCAGTGAATAATCAAAGTGATGTTTTGACAGCTTCACAAATAAAAATACCTAAATACCTTCCTTAAATACCTTTAAAGGCATTTTTTATTTTTGTTTCATTTGTACTTTTAAAAATAATTGCTATGTGCATGTGTGTGCATGTATTTTTTTAAATCTGACAGTATTTCTGTCCTCACCAATGAAGTGTTCTATTAAACATGCCATAGTCATTAAAAGAAGATTTCATGGTCACAGTAAACTCTTAGATTTTTGAGTACTTTGTGAATACTTTAAATATTACTCTATTTTTTTCATGTCAGCAAACTTTGAGCCATGCAGATTAAGGCATCCGTGCAATTCACCAGACAGAAATTCAGTTTGAAAGAAGCAGGTTTCTGGATATTGAATTTTATATTCTACACATTCCTTTAATATAAAAATAAAATAAAATAAAATTCTCCTGCCTCCCTTAGGCAGAATACTTACTGATCTTGGTGGCAGCTTTCCAATATTAAGGACTACAAAGGACGAGCCTTAATGAAAAAAAAAAAGAAAAAATCCTAGGTAACTGAGGAAGTTCTTTATTAATTTTCATTTTAAGGGAAAAAGAAAATTATGTTGTTTAAAAAAGAGGTGTTTATGAGGTACTGGGTGCAGGATTATTGAATTTTATGGGCAGATCAGAACCCAAGCAGCCAAAAAAAAAAATGGTACTTTTGTACACATAATCTGAAATGTTTGATTGTTCTGCAGATTTATCTAATTATTTCTTCATTAAAAACAAGTTTGTACTTCTGAATCCACTTAACTTCTTGTACAATGTGTTTAGAAAGTTATAACACTGAATATACAGGAAAGAGCACCTATGTGTGCACATTTGATGCTGATTCACAGTAAAGAGAGAGCAGTTGTTTCTGCTGCCAGGCAGAAACCTGAGAATACTCAAAGAGTGAAATGTACCCTTTATAGATTTAATGGTAAATTCTTTGATGTGATCCAAAGGGGGATCCCTCAGGCTACTTAAATTAGGCAGCAGAAAATCAGAACAAGGGTGCTGGCTTGAGCAGGGTGGTATGAGAAGGTAAAATTTAGCATCTAGAGCATCTGGTCTTGAATTTAGCTGCCTACTTTTAACCTGTGTCTTATTTTTGGACTTACAACATTGATTTGGAACTTACCTTTACCATCTAATCTTGAATAAAATGACCCCTATTCATATGGTGTTGTTGTTTTTTTTTTT
>VYXB01007010.1:46647-87504 GCA_013397135.1 Pachyramphus minor
CGCGGGCCCCACACAGCGCCCCCTGCTGGCCGCGGGCAGAACTGCGCCGGACGGCGGGAAGGCCGGGGCTGTTTCGGTGGGAGTTTGGGAGCGGGACTGTTGTTTGTTTTCTTCTCCTGTGTTACCTATGCACATATATTCCTTAGTAAACAGCTGTTCTTTTTCTTTTCCGCACCTTTTCCACTGGAGCCTCTTAATTTCGGAGTTACAATTGCTTAGAGGGAGGGTTTTGGTTTTCCTCATGCATCGCTCTCCTTAGCAAACACTTCTGTCTCGTTAAACTGAGACAATTATTCTCATGGATATGACTGTTTACTTCATAAATACCCCCTTTTCCTTCGTTAATTTAGAGGAACCCTACATGACCTCATGGGGCTCATGCTATAATTTTCAATATTTTCCTTGGTAGCTACACTTCGGTATATCTGCAATTTGACAGAAACTAAATACTTACATTTCTTTCTTCGAAATTACTTCAAAATTAGTCACAGTGCTTTAAATGTCTCAGTTTTAATTTTTCTCTGTGGGAAGGCACTGAAGTAACATCAGTTTAATAACAGACAGAAGAGATCCTATGGAAGAATGACTGACCTTGAAATATTAAAAAAATCAAAATATAAACCTATGTAATTAGACCAGAAAAGTGTAAGCCTAATGTTCTAGTGAGGACAAATGGCATACACATATGAAAATATAAAAGAGCTGCTGGCAATGTGGCGCTGAAATATCAGATAATGCCAGTTCTGTTCTCAGATGAATTCCAAAGGCATTGCTTCTGGAAGATCTTTTAACACTGGGAGGAATCATCTGAATTTTTCATATACCTTGATGGGTTATAAATTAGCTGTAATGACTCTGGAGAAAGACCTGAGCCTCACTGGAGAAAGCTCACTGAGACCATCTGTTCAAGGTGCCATGGTGGTCAAAGAAGCAAAGAAAGCAGTGGGATATATTAGGAAAAATGTTTAGAATAATACTGAAATGTCACTATTATTGTTACATGTATACGTGCATTATTTTTATTCCTGTGCTTAATACTTCAGGAATTCCAGAATGTCAGAGAATACGGCTATTCTATAAGTACACAAGCCTGGTATTTGACTATCCTTTTTTTTTTTTTTAAGGTGAGAAATAACAACTAGTTTTATTTTATTTATACCCATGTTTTCATCACATAAAAATAGTGCTTAAAGCTTGAGCAAGTATTAACTCTCATAGCCCTATCATAAATAAAAGTGAGAGAAAATCTATATATTAAGGTCATCCTGTCTTAAATAAAATTCAAGCATGAAGCACATTATTTGAGATGTCAGAGGATTCTTCTTATGAAGAAAGCTTGAAACAAAGGAAAAAAATTTGCATTATTGAATGTGTAGAGTAATTGTGGCCATAATATAAAAAAAAAACCAGAATATGGAGCCATGCAGAGAGCTTGGACTCTTTCATTCTGTTGCAGGAGAACTGAGGGATACTCAGTGACATGAAAAGATGACAAACCCCCTGGAGTTCTCCAACATGGTGTCTGTTCATGGGTCAGTCTTCTCTTTTTCTTTTTTTTTTTTTCCAAGAAGAAAGATAATTTTAAAAAGAAGCTTTTATAAAGCACACAGAAAATACATTAATGCAAACTGAAGCAACTGATATTTGCCTAAAATGAAAGAAGAGATTTTTCTTGGTAAATATCTTAATTTCCTCTGGAGCAGGGAAATCAGGATGATCTGATGCTTGGCTGATGACACTGTGGTCCACATGAAAAGGAAAGAGCCATCTGCCTTTATAGTAAATCTCTCTGTTGTCTCTTGTTTCCTGTTAATTCGGTAACAGTGTTTAGACTTATAGGAAACACAGTTCCCCTCCTGCTGTTTTTGTAGTGGTGAGTGTCTCAGAAAAAAAACCTGGGGAGATTCAGCTTAATAAGGCTGTTGCACTGTTAAAAAGTGATGTCAAACCTAGAGATAAGAAGAAATATTTATACTGCTTTTCAGAATGCTTGTGAGGATTATCCATCATCAGCTGTAACAAGGCTGAGTCTTTCAGTACTTAGGTATATGGTACATGATGTTTTCCATGGTACCTATCACTGAGTTCTTGTTTTGGGGCTATTTCTTACTCTACGACTTGTTATATTTTTTAGTCTATGACTTAATACATATTTTATTGTTAGCAGGTTACCATGAATATTGGCAAGGTGCTTGAGGGACTGATTTGAGCAAAGACCATTCTGTGCTAAGACCTTCTGCATCACACTTAGAGAGATGTTTCTACACTCAGTTAATTCCTTGGAAAATTCACAGAATAGAGTCATAGAATCATTCAGGTTGGAAAAGACCTTTAAGATCGCCTAGTCCTACCCATATTAGCAGGAATTGGTCATTGAAAAGCACTAAATATTTCTGTCTGGGGTTCTGCGTGAGCAATAATTTTACAGAGCATATGTGTGGCAGAACTGTGTCCTTACCTATTGAGGACAAAAGCTAAATGTGTCAGTCATTGTTGGTCAATACAGGGAGGAAAAGCGTGAACTTTTTCCTTCTTATTATTCGGAAGCATCCCATTGTGGTGGGGACGACTGCATAAAATCATGAGTGTTTTTCATTTGGCCAGGGAGAACTTTGTTCTCTCCCTGAAATTTATGCACCTTTACCACCCCAGAAGATACTGCCAAGGATTAGAGATGGAAGCTGCACACCCCATGGGAACTGATCTACCTCAGCTGGTTGTAGTTTTGGACTTGCTCCGTCTTCGCTGCAGGAGGAACCAAAGGCCAGACATCCAGTGCTGTTTACATTTCTGGAACACTTCATCTCACACAGATTCCTTCCCCTGCACATACCTTCGTGGAGTGGAGGGGGAAGAGAGGTTTATTTCTGCTGTTTGCCCCAGTCTGGTGGTTTTCAGTGACCTGTTGTTGTGGAGTTAGTATACTTACTTTCAGTAAGACTTCTGGCTGATATGCCCCCAGAGTTCCTCCTTGGCCTTGGTTTCCCAAGCGAAAACACACCGAAGACTTCCCAGTTTGTCTTTGTGCCTTGAAAACATACTTGATACTCCCTAAAGACCTCATAGAGCAGCGGCAGTGTATCTTTTCTTGCCATTTCTGTCAGAAACCAAAGAAATCCTAATGAAGATAACCTGGGGGCAGAGAGGAGGTCAGAGAGGGACAAGAACACACCAGTTTACAGAACAAATGGCAAGCACTGGGGGCAAAATGTTTCTCTGATGTTTCAAAATGACTACAGAAATCGGCATTAAGTGATCACCTCGAGACAAGTTCCTTGTGCCTTTCTGTGTTTTAAGCAAGCAGTTTTGTGCTGTTAACAAAGGAAAAGTGGAATTAGTATTTATAAATGTTTATTGGATTGTACATGGTAGGCTGTGACTGGAAGGCAGTTGTATCAATAGTAAGAAGCAACTGCTGTAATCCAAAGATCAGAAGCTCTCTTAGGCAGATAAGGTAGTGCTGACACATCATGGCAAATATGGTATCGTGCTAACTGTCAGTTGCAACAAATTCAATTACTTTGAATTTGTCATGCCAGGATGACATTAAAAGTACTGCAAGCCCCTAAGTTTGAATGTGTTTACAGCATGTGTATATTCAGGAAAGTCAGTCAAGTGGCATAAACCAAAGTAATTAAGCTTCTACAGATATGAAGGCTGATTTTCCATTAAAAAGTACTGTTTTAAATTTATAACAGGCACATTGCAAATAAGTAGGGTTTAAGAGTTACAGTGAAGGAAAAGAAATGAGAGTGGAAAAGCTACTTCAGGACTATTTCAAAGTCGCAAAAATATATTTTAAAATTGAATCAATGAAAAAAGTTACATATGAAGTAGATGAACTGTCCCAAAATACCACTGATTAGAAAAAGTATGGTATTAATATCACCTCACTTGAGCGGAAACCTAAAGCTTGCTGTTGATCCATGAATTAGGAAGAAAAGGGGAAAGATTGTAAATACTCAATATGTCTGCACTTCTACAGGAAAAGTGTTTAGAAAATCTAAGTAACAAGTGATGAATGCTAGTACTAGTAGTAGTTGTAGTAGTAGTAGTAGTAGTGGTCGTGGTGGTGCTAGTAACAGTGGAATTTTTCTTCAAGACTTCCCTGCTCATTATTCAATCACAACCTGAATAGAAAGGCCAATATTCTCTAAAGCGTGAAAGTTTCCAACTCCAGCATATCAGAGATTTTTGCTCCAGATGTGCTGACGACCACGGCTTTAAATTTTGGTCCGAACTGGCTGATTGCTCAGCTTGTCTTACAGCAACCCAACTATTGCTTTATAGGAATATCAGTTCAGAAATAGTCTTGGCTCACTCAGCCAGGCCAAGTAGCAGCTGCTCTGAAATGAGATGTTAATAGAATTATTTCAGGGGTACCTGAAGCAGTGCCTTTGGTGTTCACCAATTCCATAGTTCCTATCAGGCTCAGGCAGCTCTGCTCAACAATTGCAGCTCAGTGAGCATATGACAAATATACATGGGCAGTTGTTAAGGAATAACATCCCAAATGATGCAAAATACAGTAAACTGAATGTAAGAATTGTTCAAGATTTATTCAAATCTGTATCTTCTTCATTTAGTGGTTTTAGTGAGTATGTTTGCACTGTTACTCTATTTCTAATAATGAGACTAACACCTCCATCCCAAAATCAGTTTCCTTAATTAAGAAATATTTAACATTAACCTCTGTTTCTGAGGGAGAAATAAACATGCTGCAGTCTCATTTGTTCTGTGGCAAAGTTATTGATGCTGTGATTAAGATGTTAATTGATTTGGTATGACAACATTCATAGAAGACAGAGGTATTAAATCACAGATTCATAGAATCATAGAATATTAAGAGGTTAGAAGGGACCTTAGAGATCATCTAGTGCTTAATCCTCCTGCCATGGGCAGGGTCATCTCCACTAGACCATGTTGCTCAACCTTACCCAGCCTGGGTTAGAACAGTGGCGGGGTTGGGGTATCCACAACTTCCCTGGGCAGCCTATCTCCAAACAGAAGAGACATGGATTTGGTGCACCTGGCCACCCACAAGGACAGTGTCAGACCCTGCATTTGCCTCAGTTCTCCCCAGCCAGGCCTCTGTGCTTGGAGAGGTGGGTCAAGGAGAGAAATAACCAGCACTGGGTGAGCATCAAGCTGGGGTGGCTGAGACAACCTCGCCCTGGGCCAGTGGGTCATAATGAGCTACATCCAAGGGCACTGAGAGTAGGCCAGTGTCTGTGCAAGGAGAGACATCTGGAACCTCTGGGAAGTCATGGAGATCCAAGGAAGTCCTCAGCGACTGTAGAGAAGCACATGTTGCCTCTGTCTTCCAAAAAGGCAGTAAGGATGACCTGTGAAACTGTACTGATCAGCCTTGTCTCAGTCCATGGGAAAGCTGTGAAACATATTTCTGGGCATATGGAGAAGGGTCACTTGGAGCTGTCATTGTGGGTTTATAGAGGGTAAATCACACCTGACCCACCTGAGGGCCTCCTGGGAAGAAAGAGCTGGGCTGAGGAGGGGCAGAGAGCAGTGGGTGTCCTGTACCTGGGCTGGAAAAAGGTCCTTGGCACTGTTGCTGTTCTCACATCCAAGTGGGTCCTCATGGTCTGGGTGGAGGGATAGTGAGACAGATAAAAATTCTGATTGGATGATGTGACTCACAGGGCTTTGTTCATATGGCACTGAACAGGGGTCAGAAGCCCCTAAAATAAAACGCAAGATCATGACTGAGAACCTTTTTCTCCATTTTTTTCCTAACTCTGCTTGTGTAACAGATATTTCATACACTGGACTCGATATAATTTTTTCTGGGAGATGATACTTGAGTTTATTTACTGGTCATCTACCAATAATTCCAAATGAAAGCAGAGATGAAAAAAAGCCCTCTCTGGGTTGTTCTTCACAGAAAGCTTAGGAAGTAAACCTAATCCTCATTTCTACTTTGAAATTTTTAATTAAAAAAATATCAAAGCAAAGCTGTCTTTTGTAGTTGATAATTTGCTCTTTCAGCAGGAGATCGATGCCCCAATATGATGGCAAATGACCCTGTGTCATTACAAATGTCATCTTTTTCTCATTACCAGTTTCTTTTAGGAATAGAAAGAAATCTTCATTTCATGCATATGTTGCACTATAGCAACTATAGGCACATTCAAATACTTTGTTGTAGGTTTCCACTAAGTGTTGAATTGTACTTTCTAATCTAAATGGTGTTTCATGTTTTTCAAAGCTTTCCACCTTGCATTCAGGGTGTCCGATTTAAGAGGCAGGTGACAGAAGCATGACTGGGAATATGATCAGCCTGTGGGGGAGTAGATTTTGTGAACTTATATGCACCAGGACTAAAAGTTTAAAACTTAATCTATACTGAACATATAAAATTTTAATTAATTTGTTGGTCTTTGCACAATCTCGTTATCTTTTTATTTTACTTTTTACTCTGGGAGAGTTTCATTGTGCATAACTTCTGTGAAATTTGAGGGACTCTGCATTTTTTCTTTTCCTTTCTCTTCTCGGTTTCTGCTTTGAAGATGTGTACAGATCTCAGTATCTGAGAAACCCAAGGCAAACTCAGTTTGTTAAAATGCTAGTAAAGCTGATTAAAATGCCTCTAGGTTGCAGAAAGCACCATAAATGGGGCAATCTCTTGGATGCCTAGCACTGAAAAATCTTGGATGAGCCGTTTATCTGTCAAACCAAAACCGTGTGAATAGATCTGCATTTGGCAAATTATCCAGAGCTGGTACCAGTTCCTGAGTGGGAGCATGGATGTAGTATTTCACCCTGACCTAAACACCTGTCAGACTGCTCTGTGCTGTCCTCTCAGGCACCAACAAATCATGACCCTGCTATGAGCACACTGGGACATTTTAATGTACTTTTTATAGCTGTAAAACAGATAATGACTTCGGTATATAACCGATAAGGGTTGGTTTTCTTTTTTTTTTCCTTTTTTTTTTTCCTTTAAATCCAATTGGCAGATTGCCATCTTCCCCTGTCCCCTATGGTTCTGCGGTTCTGTGATTCTGCGTTTGAAACGTGTTGCTTTCAAAACAGATACCCTATCTAAAAGTGAGTAGGCATTGAGCTGATCACAGCACAAAGGGTCACTGTCTGTAACCAGGAGACTATGATTCATCTCACATAGTTCATTTAAAAATTTAATTTGACAGTCATAGTGCATAACAAGGAAACTAAAAGGAACATTTTGAGATGTCAAGACAGTTTTTCATTTTGAAGACAGGGAAGCCCAGTGGCCCCATCAGGGAGTTGGGATTTGGGAGATTAATTCTCAAATTCTCACTCTGAAACAGGCTGCACACCTGAGCTCGGGCAGTTCACAGATGTCAGGCTTTTCTAAGGATACAACACAACAGAAAACACTGGGAGTTAAGCTTCTGCATAAATCTGAGTATTTGAGTCCAATTGCCCCAAAATCACAAATGCTTCCGCTGTTCCACTGCTTCTGCTGAAGTGACCAATAGGAGTTCATTTTCCTGTACCTCTAAACCCTGAGTGCTAGGTCTTACCTCTGGGTCAGTACCAGTACCCCTATACCAGTACAAGCTGAGGAGAAGGAGTGGGGACACTGGCAAATGAAAACCTGGGCATGAGCCATTACTATGCGCTTGAAGCCCAGAAAACCAACCTGAGCTGATCCCCAGCTGTGAGGGCAGAAGGTCAAGGGAGGGGGAAATTCTGCCCCTCTTCACCCTCAGGTGAGACCCCACCTGCAGAGCTGCCTCCAGCCCTGGGGGCCCAGCACAGCAAGGACATGGAGCTGCTGGAGCGAGTCCAGAGGAGGCACCAAGACGATCAGAGAGATGGAGCAGCTCTGCTGTAAGGAAAGGCTGGGAGAGTTGAGATTCTTCAGCCTGAAGAAGAGAAGGCTTTGAGGCAACTTTAGAGTTCCTTCCAGTGCCTAAAAGAAGTCCTTATAAGAAAGATGGAAATAGACTTATAGTGGTTTATAGTGACAGGAGAAGGGGTAACGGTTTTAAACTGAAATAGGGGAGATTTAGGTGGGACATAAGGAAGGAATTTTTTTGTGATGATGATGGTGAGACACAGGAAGTGTCCAAGGCCAAGTTGGATGGGGTTTGGAGCAACCTGGACTAGTGGAAGGTGTTCCTGCCCATGGCAGGGAGTTTTGGACTAAATGATCTTTAAGGATCCCTTCAATCCAAAACTTTCTGTGATTCTATGGCAGTATACATCTTTGTCTCTAATCCTGCCTGTATTATTCCAGCAGCTCTGAATTTGAGGGAGAGATTAGCTTTGATTTGTTGCAAAAAGGGGGATTGATAAGGGCTCAAGCGAACCAAAGTAAACGGAAGAGAAAATGTTGAATTTTGGCACAAAGAGTATTCTCTATCTGAAATTTCAGGTACAGGGTTTTAGACTAGAAAGTTTTTATAGTTGATTTACCAAAACTGATACTATACATATGTAATACAACTGGGGAAACAACCTCAGAAAAAATGGAAATTGAGAAAGGTTATTATGATGAAGATCAATAGAAATTTTATTTATCAGGCACATTAACTCTCCTTAAAAGTCTTTCTCATTACTCTCCTATTCTTTTAATGTGGAACAATTTAAAAATAAAATTAAGGTCTGAGATTTGGCCTGTTTGAACGAGCAGGCATCAGTTTATACAATAATCTTTATCATGTGCTGTGAGGACTGCCCACCCTTCTACAGCCAGGGGAGTCCCAGCACCATCAGCCTGTCTATCACATCAGGTTATACTTGCGTCCTTGGAGCACATGAAGCCTCCCAGAAGGATAAAAACTGTTGCAGCCAGAGATGTCAGTGGCTGCAGCTGAAAACACAAAAATGGAAAGTTTTTTTCCTGCTTAACCTTCATAAAATTATGACTGCCCCCTGAACAGAAAATGATCTGCTTACATTTCTCTCCTTACTGGGAGTAAATGGAAGGAGAAGGAGTAGAAACTTTCCAGCTCAGGTTTTCTCAATGGCCAAAGATAACTCTTTACATGAGATTTGCTCCAGGCATATCCTCTTTTGCCCCTGAAGATTTTACTTGTGAAGATTTAAGGTCTACATCAATTTGTCCACAGTTGTTCCATGACTGTTGGCCCTAACAAGTCAGGTGAATTGTGTGAAGACTAATAATCTCTGGGGTCTCCAGAGGTCTATACAAGCCAGGACTGTGTGTCTGTCCCATGGCAGGTCCATCTGCAGCCACATTGCTCACAGACACCACACTTTTTCTGCAAGTCACAAGGATTCATTCACAATGGAATTGCATTAATAGCTGAGTTATCTCAGCAGTAATTCAGATATATCAGAGTTGGTAAAGACCTATTTGTACATTTTGGCCTCCCACTCTGTAAAGACAGGGTTAAACCCATTGTACAGGCACTCCAGTTTTGTATCTCCAACTTTATTTGTCTCAGCCCATAGGATTTCCATTACACCTGAGGGAGTACTCCATGGAGTGATGCATTCCCCTTTCAGGAGTTTATCCAGACATGTGGCTTAGATTTTTCCTTTCTTAATTTTCATCTTATTCCTTTTGGCTATTCTCCTTTGCGCTACCTGGGATATATCTTTTCTCTGCTTAGTTTTCATATTCTTCAGCTATTTGTTAATGGTTATCTTGATGCCTTTTAAGCATTCCACAGCCAAACCACGTTTATTTAGATCTTTTCATCTTCCTTCATAAATCAGCGCCTCCAGCCTACTTTAGTCATATCAGTGGCTTTGCACTGACCTCTCTCAAATTTACAACTCTTCTCAACAATGAGAGTCTCAGGGCTGAACACAATTTTCTGAGAACAGCCACATACTGCAGAGAAACGATTTTACCTGTGATTTCAAGTATGATGTATTTGCAACTGCAAACTATATTTTCCCCCTGCAGTTTTGCATTGAAAGGTCTGTTTTGCTTTAAGATTTTCTAGCAGATGTCCACTGTTTCCTATAAGATGTCCACTTCCCCTCACTCCCCTCCCTCCAAGATCCATACAAATCATGAATGAGAAAAACGTTTCAGAGGAATGTGGAGATCAAGGGCACATGGAGCTCTTATCAAAATGATGGGAAATATGTTGAGGGTTTTACTCAAGTCAGAAAAATGGGCATAGTTGCTATATTTAAGCATCAGATTCAATGCATATGCACTGCAGAGGAGAGCTGGGCAAGTTTAATAGATATATTCCCAAGAGTTCTTGGCTTTTAGAAATTTCACCGAAAACTGATGATCTGGATGAAAATCCCTGTCCGTGCTGGTGGAGGTGGAATAATTTGATGAACTTTATTAGTCACCCTACAAACAGCTAACATAGTGAAAATAGCAGCTTCTGTTTAATTCAACAAAGAAAAAAAAAGCCAGCAGAGGGTAGCAAACAATAAAATTTTCAAGATGAGAACTGTGGAAAGGTCATTTTGAGACTGCTTTTGTTAAGGGCAAATACTGAGCACGAACTCAAAGGAGTTTTGTTAAATAGGAAAATTTTTGCTGCAGCTGAGGACATCAGTGATGCACATTTTTTTTATTTAAAAAGACATCCACACTGTCAGAGGGGTTAATGAAGATGCAGTCGACGCTTGGCTTGTCACTTAATGAGTGTTTTGTTGTTATTGTGAGCTCAACTTTTCTACTATTTCTGTCTTCCTTATGAGGTGGATTTGTTTTCTAGATTCTCCCAAGTTCCTGGATAAGCTATGTGGGATTTGTAATTGGAAAAAAAAAAGTGACTATGGCAAAAGTGTGTCAGTGAAGAATGAATCATGCTCTGCAAACTTCAGGCAGGATTACAAGGAAGAAATACTGCACCTCTATAAGATTCAAGTTAAAAAACATATTCCTTGCTAACGTTGTTTAGCAGCATGCCTGTTATTTTTAATCCACTTTTCCTACAGCTTAACTGCTGCAATGATCAGATTATATAACTCGTCATAAGAAGTACATGTTTCTTTTGAATAGGAAATATTCTCATAAAACGTATATTATAGAACGTATAAATTATGGGTGGTCTCACAATGTGATAAAATGTAGAACTCTTTCAGTGAATTAGGGGATATTCAGTGCCTCATCCAGATTTGCTGAATATTCATCTCGTATTTGTCTTCATTTTGGTGCATCCTCCAGTAGAAATCATGTGATGACCTAAATGGTAAAAACACAGGAATCACCACAGATTTACTTAGTGTAAAAAAAGATATGACTGAAAGGAAAAGGGGACTGAATGTTTACTAGGTGAGTACTAGCAACACAGACTGGCCTTTGATCTAGTTTTCATCTCTATTGCTAACAACATGGAGCAACTGGGTGTGACAAAAAGGCCTTTAGAAATGCCACACAAACTTGAACATTATAAATAGAAATCGTAACTCACATTTTTTTTTGTTCTCACCTCTGTGTGATTAATGATTCATATGAATAATCAGTATTCAGCCTAGTGGTTTTTCTATGGCTCAGTTTTTAGACTAAAAGAATGTATCTTTTTTCTGTTTAAATATATGTATATTTATCCATGATGATTTAGCCATGGCCAGGACTTTAATGTGGAAAATACTATCATTAAGTTCATCTTTGAATGAGCCTGGCATTTTGGAGGAAGTCTTCATTTTGTGTGCGATTCCACTGCAATTAATAAAGCTTCAAATCCTAACCAGGATATAAATGGATGTCTGATTACTTATGTATTCAGAGTAGTTATTTCTAATTTAAAATACAGAACCTAATCATGCCACTTCCTTCATTTTGGGAACCTTTGCTCTCACGTTTTGCCATTCATCATTTTCTTTCAACTTTCTGCAGATGCACAGAGATAAAAAGGTGGTAAATTTTTCTTTTATGTTTCCTTAATGCATTTTGATAGGTGGGCAAAACAAAATTGTTGGTCAAGTCAATGTGTATAATAGTGGAATGATGTTTTCAACATCTGCTAGTTGAAAGAAAGAAAATTGCTGAAAATAATAAATCAATGAAACTTACAGGAATTGAACTTTAATTGGCACAAAGCCCAAGTACCCAGAACTTTGACAGATAAAAAATGAAAGTCTCTTTGCAGAGTGAAAGGGTTGAGTAATCACAAACAATTCAGGTATATAACTTGAGATGCTTGGTCACTTAGTTACAACCTTTGATCTCCTCTGACCTTCACCTGCTGCTTCTGGGGAGATTCATCTTCAGCATCACTTTAAGGCTATGATCTCCCTCACAAAGGTCTTCAGGCTTCTGAAGTTTTATCTTAGTGTCTGCTGGAAGTCCTTTAGAGGTAGCTAAACAGCATGCAGCATTTGTAGACCCTCTCATGTGCCTCTTGGTGTTTGTAGGAATCCCAGTAACTATGGATAATGGTCCTCCAGAAATTACTAAAATCAGTGGAAGATCCTGAGGGCTTTTAATAAAACATTTATAGTGTAAATATAACTTTAGAGATTTTATACCAAACAGAAAGTTAACCAGCATTTAAATATTGTGAAAAAAATCCTCATATGGTGATTTTTTCCCTCTTTCCTCTTCCGGTCTGATTCTAGAATAGCCAAGTGTCAGCTCTGGTTGTAGGTGGAAAACAACGTCCTTGATGGCCACAAGGCCAGTGTTTCATCCTGCCAGCTATGAATAGCACACAAGCACTAGTTCAGCATGGTAGGGTCAAAAAGGCACAGCAGCGTCCCAGCTTTTTTGTTGTCATTTCACCTCAGCTGATCCTGGAGGGAAGTGGTACAGAAGCCCATGGGATCCAATCCAGCACCAGCAGTGCACAATCACTACCTAAGAGAAGCACACACAGTTTTGCCTTCAGAGAGTTGCAGAATAAAAAGTGTGAGAGGTGAAGTTGTTCACAGTTATTTTAGGCTAAGTTATACTAGCTTTTCACACACAGGCATCCTGAAAAAATCAGTGGGATATCCACACGGGAGCAAGGATACACTTGTTATAGTAGAGATTAGTTTAACTACAAGTGCTCATGAGACACTAATCAAAGAGAATTGAGATCTACAGTCTTTCCAGGTGCTAACGTTCCCCTGAATTCAATAGGACTTGTCTGTGCAAAAGAACAGCAAAATGTGGCTGTGATCCTTACAGTCTTCTTCCTACACTGGAGCTGTCATAGTCAGGTACTAAACGGGATTGCTGAGAAGTGAATCTGAGCCTTCTGCCAACCTATTACAAGTCAGTGTCTACCTGTCTCAGAAAGCACAGGCTGAACTGACAGAACTACTTTGTGCTCAGGTAATAATAAACTGATGTCTCTCTGTGGCATTCCCCTGAATTTTTAGGAGCTCTGTGGGAAACTAAATAAAATTCAACCTGCTATATTTAGAGGAGATACAAATTGAGGCTCAGAACAAGCCTTTGTTACTCATGTTCAGCAATAAATTTTTCTGTGACTAAAACACCTTATTTCCTAATTCAAAAATCTCTTCAGCATCTGCTACAGCTTCACTGAAGTTACAGACTTTCTGCTGACACTAAAAGAACTATTTATGCATTTAGTCATTCCTTTGCAACACTGAAGAATAATGTTTCATGATTCTTAGTACATTCGGTGCCATCAGTGTCTAGTCTTCTTTCTGCTTCTTCACTTCTTTTCTGACTTACTCTTTCTCTCAATTTATATATTCATAAACGTATGCAAAGTGTGAATTGTCACAGTCATTGTTTTGTCCTTCTTTCTTTCTAGAACTGACACCTCTGCTCTTAGGTTAGCAGCAAATTAATCACAACAATAATTATCTTAGCAGTGTTCACAATATGACAAACAATTGGTGAAGATGTGTATATTCTTTGAAATAGTTGTATAATCCATTTCCCTTCAGCATCATAATTAAAGATGTATAATGGTGTATAAATCCACAGTTGTTTGTAGGAGGAGTGCAAATCATGGCAGCCACACTGCAGTAACAGTTTTCAGCTGTCAAGATCAAACACTAAGGATTTCCAAACTCTACACGGTTTGGATGCTGAACTTATCAATAACGAGTCCCACACAGTAAAACTATCACAGTTGTCTTACTTTTGGTTCCTCCATCAATAACATGAGTTCCACTGTGATGTCTCATGAGTCTCTGATACCTTTGAGCTGATTGTCCAGGCTTGCAGGATGAAAAGGAACAAACTTTGCTCCACAGAGGGGGGATTTAGGATGTCCAGAGAGTGCTCCTGATGTATCCAGAGCAGAACAAATCCCATCCAGAGGCAAGGAAAGGAGAGGTATGGGGTGGGGCCAGGAAATCTACCAGCAGCTTAAATGCACGGTGGTCAGCCCCACACCAGAGGTGGGAAGAGCAGTCTCCTGTAGATCAGCACTGGCAGTGGCTGGGAAATTCCTCTGGACTCTGTGCCTGGTGCTCGGAGAAAAAATACTGCAGCCTTGATTCAGGGCTGCCCTGGAGCTTTTAATCTTAATTTGTTGTTTCACCATAATAAATCTACACAGTACCATATGATATCCACACCAAATTTTAGGCAATTACTGGTATGGGTATATTTTTAAGCTTAGAGAAAACAAAACTGAAATGCTGAAGGGAAGGTTGTCATAAGACATAGGGGAGGTAAAGAACAATTACATGCTGAGCTCAAGCGACATTTCATGTGCTATTATGAAAAGAAGTGCACATGCATTAAGAATTCTTGGATGTGCTCCTTCTTTACCTCCTTGTCTCCAGTAATCACTTTTTCCTGTACATGTGTACTCTCTCAAACGTACTGTTTTTAGAGAAAATTTTCAGAAAGTCCAAACATGAAACTTGAGTCATCCTTCAGTTTGGGGCTGGATTTGAACTTTTTACCTAGTAGTCAAAAAAACCCCTGCCCTGAATATACTGTCGCCTTGTTTGAGTCCATCAGGTTCCACAAAGGGGCCATTTTTGTGGCAGAGGTATGAGCACACTGCGGTGGGATTAATCATAAACCTGTGCCTGTGAGTGTCTGTGCATGTGAATGATGCTTTCTGTGAGTTGAGCTGTGGCCAGGAACAAAGTAAGCCCTAAACCTCAGAAAGCAGCCTCTGTGCTCTCCTTTAAATGCACCAATTCATCCCTGGGCAAAGGGGACTAGAACATACCAAGAAGGTCCCCTGAGGACCTGCTGCTGTTTTTATCGTGACAAATGCACAAGGCGAGGTCTTATATCAGATGTACTGTGCTCTCTATTGACAGGTTTGGAAAATTATGACACTTTCCAGAAACTTCCTGCTTTTTGGGTTGATGAAAAATATTTCATCTCCACATGGCATGTAGCTGTGTGTTATGAATCTGTAATTTCAGATCAAGCAGAGGAAGAATGAGGGAATTCTCCAGCAAAATCCCATCCTTTTGCCTGTGCTCAAATCTGAGCATGAACTGACATTGCAAGGGTAAATGTGACAAAAAATGTCATTATCTTGACTCTTGTTTTTGAGTTTCCAGTTTGTGGGGAAAGGTGGAGCCCACTGGCCATGTTGTGCTATAGATAAAACTTCCTACTCTGTGATTCACAACGTGGCAGTCCTACTTTAACAACCCGCTTAGCCACTGAGGAACCCCAAAAGTAACCTTGGAAAAATCAGCTCTGTGAGGTGATGGGCTGGATTAAGACTAAAATATTGTGCTGCACCAAGAGAGGGGAAAACCCCCCCCCCCCAAAAAAAAACTTCTGGCTAAACCCAGAAAATGAGTGTGATTACCAGATCCAATGAAACAGGACTCATTTTTGCTTTCCTGGAACAAATAGGCAAGATACTTAAGCACTTTCTTGAATAGCAATATTTAGAAAATGTAAAAAGGTAACAATACCCCAAGGATGTCTTTTGACACATTATTTCTGGAAGGTTTCCTAACGTGTCACCACTCTCTCCTCTTCCTACGTGGAACAATTAAGCTTGAAGATTTAAATGAACTTATAGTTCAGCAGACCAAGTTACATGGAAAAGAAGTTTTGCATCACCTCTTACATAAGGGGTCTCTTCATGCCTTTCTTAGACATTTCTTGCCCTGGTTGTGATGAATTGTGTCAGGACTAAGCATCCTCTTTCACTACAGGCTGGGGGGAACATAAAGCAGAAAACAGACAGTGTCTGGCATTGAATTTCAAGTTAAAATCTTGCTCCAGATAATAAAGAAGAGATTTGTATGTTTGTGTTATTTTTTATTTTTTTTGAGGAAAGTGTCAACTTCCATCCCTGTCGTAACTGTAGGTTATTTCCTAGCACTTTAGTTTTCGTTATGCTTCAGAAGGCAATGACTGTGTAACATTGTTCAGTGAACTTGGTTTCCAGGAGATCAGTAATACTACTCTAAACATTATGAATTAATTTGGTAGTTGATTAAAGCTGATCAGAAAAAAATAATTTAAACTGCATATGAAGGTCACACACTTTTCAGAATAATGTGTGGTGTGATTTTTGCAGCAGCTAATGGGCATTTATCATTATGATTGAATGACTGAGGCTTCTCCATCAAGATGAGAATAATGGCCTGGAATAACATTCATTCTTGTTGATACTTAAATAGCCAGGCTCTTATTTCAGCTTAAGTTAAAAGGACATTGGTGACAATGATACTTCTGGAAAAACTATTTGAGTCTGATTTAGGCCTTTTTAAAATTATTTTTCTAATTTCCCTTCATGGTTGAGCTTTTTCTTTTTTTGAAAAACCTGTATGACCTTCATTATCAAAGATTGTATGTATAGCTCCTAAACAGTAATGAATTTGTTCTCATGCTGTACTCCAAGGCTGACCAAACCTACTTCAGTGTCAGGAGTCTCCTTAAAGAATATACAGCAAAATTCAATTAGTGCAGAATACCAACGCATTTTTAAGTGTATTTATTCAGATTTTATGTGATAAACTGTACTCCTCAGGAACTCAGCTATACATACCTGGCAAAAGGAATTCTCCCAACACCAAATAAATACATACTTCAGTCACCGTAGTCATAAAAGGCCTCTTCATAGCAGTCAGAAAACTCACACAGTCCCCACTGAAGGCAAGAAAAATAAATTCACTTGAGCCCTTGCACTTACCCCACCCCAGTGAATGGCAAAACAGAGGAAACTGGCATCTCACCTAAAGCATTAAAGCATCAGGGCTCTCTGATTAGAGTAGAAGATAGTCTCTAGATACTTTTAGTTTACTTTGAAGCATCTCCACTGATATGAATCATAGCTGTGGAGCGTGAGGGAGAAGGAGGCAGTCCCTTAGTTTGCCACCTCTGGAACCATGTAGGCTTTAAAGGTTAAAACCCAACACCACCAGATGCAGCTGCCAGGGCTTGATCCTGAAGCAGTGGAGCCATGGCTAAAGCACTGTTTTGTAAGGACATTTCACTCCACCTTTAGTTTTTCTAAATTTACAGTGTGTAAAGTCAACTCTATAAAGGTCTGAGGATGAGTTCAAGGAGACATACAGTCTATTCCCATGCACTGAGATTAGCTAAAGTTATTTAAGCTTCCTCAGACAAGTGTTTCCCTGCCACAGTGTAGTGGTTCCTGCTCTGAGATGTATATCTGCCTCTCCTTTAGTGCATGATACAACAGCCAGCATTCCCTGTGAGAGCTTGCTAATGACTGTAGAGTAATTGTTTTCTGTATCTCCTATAAAACAACGCGGTGTCAATATATAACATAATTTTAAATTGGTGCTCTGCCAACCCTGAGGACCTTTTCTGACACTTTGACTCATGGTGGTTGTTTAAACCCCATCTGGTACTTGTGAATTCAGGGTCCTCTGCTGGGCTGAATTCCTTCCTGGATTTTGAAAAACTTTGTGGATATACTTTTGAATTCTGACTCTGTCTTTGAAAGCACTTTCACCTATTGACCTGCTTTAGCTTCAGAACTAATAAGTAATAAATAAATAAATGAAAAATGGGGAGAGCAGGGAAAATTCCCCACCATAATCAGACTGATGAAGACCAACTTGGACTGGGTCCTGCTGTATTTGTTCACCCCACCTCCTGGACTACGCTGCTGTGCTATCCTGCTTGTTTCTCTCTCCATTGGCCTTAGCACTAATTTAGGGATTAGTTTTGATTCGGAGCTGGTTGTGGAACAGAATTTCTTTCCTGGTTCTCAAAGGGCATCAAGTTAATGAGTTGCATCCTTGTCAGCTCTCACTTGAGCTCTCTGTTGCTGGGTAACACCCCATTGGATTTTCCTGGACTTTCTGCTGTCTTACTTGGTCTGAATTTTTTTTTCCCTGAAAATATTATAAGACATTTAGTTTTCCTTGTGGTTCATTTTTATTGCTACTGGCATTGTGATAGGTATTGCTGCCTGCTGTGAATAGTGCAGAACACCAATTTTAATCATTAATATTTGATTGCATATAGTGCTGGGATGATGGAAAATGGTAAATTTCCTCATAGGAACAATAAAATACAGAACCTAAACTGCAGGGTAGTAGGCCCATCCTTATGAGAGGCTCAGGCTTTAAGGCAGATTCACTCCTGCATCCTTCCAAGAGTCCTTGGGGTTATACCACCCTAAGCCTGTGTGATGATAACACAGTCACCTTGGGAGCATTAAGATCTCCAGATGTTTAGGAGTGTGTCTTTGAATCTTATCCTGGAAACTTTTGTTACCTTTTTATTCTCAGGTTGTTTTCATCACTGATGGATTATCTCTTAAACTTTTGCTGCTTCCAGAAAATGCCAGTCTTTGCCTCTCTGAATTTTCTGTGAAAAGACTTTGACAAAAAATAGAAGAATGTTGCTGATATTAAAACAACAGAGACCACTATTAGTCTTACCTTTCTGTCTCCCTTGGTCCACAACCTCACCTGTCTTGTGAGGGTGACTGATGAGTTCCTGCAAACAGCCCCAGGGCTCTCATACACCCCCAGTTCCCAACCCAAATCTTCCTGCTGCTTTTATTGAAGGTGGTTCTTGGTGCTGGTGCTCTCAGTCTCCAGCTGTTTCTCCACACTGGAATGAAATGACAAAAGTATTTATTCTCTCCTAATGAGAGTTCAGCTTCCTCATTTCTTAGGCTCTGGTTTGCAGAGGTAATATGAGAATCACCATAAGCAATTTCTTCTTCTTTTTTTTTTTCCCAGGTCTTTACTTTCTACACTTGTCCAACTTCTTGTACCATCATGTGGCAAGCTGGACTATGGAATTAGGAGTCAGCAAAGTTTATTTTGGGATAAATTAAAAAAGGGCTATTTTTTTCCGAACAAGGAGATCCCATATGCCAGACTTGTGCTCAGGTGCATGAACAGATGTGCAGGTACAGCAGATGGAACTATGCACAAGGTGCAGATGGGTGTCAAAGAGGCGGTCAGAAGGACTAATGCAGAATTACTGCCTTGGCCTTATGGCAGTTCACTTAGGTATTTTCCTTCTGCCCTCCTGCATAAGAACTTCCAATTAACATTTCTACCACATACTTTAATTGTTGCTTTCCTGGCTTCAGGCTGTTTTCCCCTGCTTGTAGCTTTCTTAAAATATGCAACTGTGATTTCATAAACATGCAATTTATATATTCAGTATGTAGCCCCTTTTCAAGGTGTAGAAGTCGTAAACTTGTGAGCTTTCCTTTGCTCCAGTTGTTCAACTTGCAAGCACATAAAAATCACTGATCTGAGTACGAAATGACCCTTTGTACTTTATAAGATTTAGAACTCTCAAATATTAGGTGTTAAGCTAGGCAATAAACCAGGTAATTAGTAACATTTAAATAAATAATTAGACAGAGAAGGTTTTAACCTGTTATCACTTAAAGCTTCCTTTGAAGTGTAGAATTGTTCTCTTGTGCTTATCCCGGCTTCTTGCCAAAACTGGATGCAGTCACAGTCCTCTGTGGCTGCCTCTCAAAGACTATGCAGTTTTCTTTTTGGGGATGGGGGAGTATGACACAAATTCTGATTCTCTTTTTTTTTTTTTTCCCCACTTATGATGCAACTAACCTTAGTGCATCTTCACCTGCAAAGGTGTCTTAAATTTCTGGAGAAACTTATACTATAAGGTTCTTTTATTTTTCTATGATGTCCCATTAAAGGAAAATAAATTAAACTTCCTGAGCATAATAGAATTATTGCTTTCTGTTGATTCTTCTGTAATTTGGGTTTCTTGTCTTTATCTAGTCCTGTAATGCTGACTTTGAAAAATTGCACAATGATCCAGGAAATCTATTCCTCTTTTCTTCCTGGTACATTGATGCTTCTGCTTTAGGAAGGCATTAACAGAGCATTAAAAAGGAGTCATTGCTCATAAGTCAAGAGAAATGCTTGATACAAGTGGAATGTCTCAGTTTTAAATAATTGATTTGTATTATTGTTTATCAGGTCCTTTCTTAATCTTCTGCCATCAACAAAGCAACCTATAGAACAGTTTTAGCCTTTGCAAAAACTGCTTCACATCTAGAAGCAGGAAAAAAATAATCTGTGGGATTTCTATTTACTGATAAGACTGGAGTATGGGTTTGAATCAGGATGAACAGATTGCTGAATATATTAAGCAATGGAGGAGAACTTGCAGCTGACCAGGTTTGCTAATAGATACCTCTGCAGCCTGTGTGAATAACTGCAAATAGACATAAATATTAAGAGAAAAAAGCCACCTTCTTGAAAGACAAAGAAGGTTAATGAGTTAGCCTTCCATTCTCTGGCTACAAAGTGAAGTAATTAAAAGGTATGTAAGTGAATATTATTAGCTGGTGTTCATTTCAGAGATGAAGAGATGATGTCAGATACTGAATGGTACATTAGTATAGATGTGACCTGCTATTCTAATCAATTATCTTTTCTTCACAAACATGAGGAAAACATATTGATTTAATCTTGTGATTTTGTTTCTATATACAGACTAAATTGGTTTTGGCAGCTTGAACATGAGAGTAATTTACTCTGCTAATACTGTGTTTTTGTGGTCTCAGATGGATTTGAATGCTGCAATTTCCTCTTATTAGGTGTATGCTTCCACCAGAAACAAAGTAAAAAACAGGATCACCTTGTAGCTTTTCCACGTTAGAAGATGATTAAGTTTTAAAAAGAATATTTATTCTGCCTCTCCACTCTATATACTGTAATTTGTGAAGTTTATATCATAAATCTAGCCAGTAATCAGCATAACAGCATGACATATCTCTTTCTTGAATTATCACGTATCTTTTTGTCTCATAATTCGCTCCTGAATGCAGGCTGGAGTATTAAGATTCCTTGCCTGAAAAAGGTTTTCTGAACCTCCATTAACTTTCTTTTTAGTTTTCGTACGTGTGATTCCTTGTCTTTTTATTAGTCATGCTGAAACAAATGGCTTTATTCTGACATCCTGTACTACAGATAGACCATGCTTCTCCTTCTTTGTTTCACCACTCCTCTTTCCAAGCATCATAACTTTATGCTATTTCGACCTACCTTTATTTCTTATTATTTTATATAGGGATCACACCAGTCTTTTTCTCCATCTGTTCATCCAATCCACATTCATATGTTATAGTCAGAACTTAGAAAATAAAAAGTTGCTGATATCAGAGTACTTTTTAAGTTCTCCAAAGACTGAAGCAGATCTGAATCTGTGTCACTTCAGAAATGGTCTCTCTCTTATTGGCATACCACATTTCACAGTTCTCAGCCAGCAAACCAAATGAAATGCCTGTGATCATTTATCATCTGCAGATGTAAAAGAACTCAGCATGCAAGATGAGAATACTGGGATGCATATCTCTCCACTGCTCTCTTTGAAACTCTGTCAGAGCCTCAAATTCAGGCAAAATGCATAACTTGCCCAAGGTGAGGTCTCCTGTGAAACTTTGTCCTCCTGCCTGGAAATGGAGAGCCTTTTGCTACACACCATTAGATAGGAATATGATGAGATCTCCTTTCTTTCTTTGCACACCTAGTTTGCATGTTGGTGTTAAATTACCATTTTTTTAATTCATAGGTGACATCACTGCCCATAAGTGTATTTATTTTATGTACTTCCATCTGCTTTTATCAAAGAGATTTTTTGGTTACCAATAACGAGCAATCAGTATTGTCAAAATAACCCCATGGCAAATGTCCTTCTGTGGGCTGGGTTTAAAAACCTATCATGGTTGCAGGACCAAGCTGTAGGAATCAGAACAGATTACCATGGTCTTTGAAATGTCAGCTCTGGGCAGCTGAAGAGTGATGACAGGTTAAAGAAAATGATGGGAATTTTTGATTCCAGGTGCCTTTTTGAATATCTGAGAGTCTCATGGAGCAAATGTATTTACATATACATACTACAAATGCTAATTTTTTTTTTTTCTTATTTCTGTCTGCACAATTAGACTTTGTTAACATATATTTAAATTACACAAATTTTCCTTTATTGCCTTATACATAAAACATTTAATAAGTCTTATACATTAGAACAAAAGTCCATCACATATCCCTTTTCTTGACCCTGGTCTTTAGCAGCTGGTCAAACAAGGAATCCAGTAAGACTAGGACATGATGAGCATTCCTCTTTTCTCTGGATGAATCTGAGTTTTAGAAACTCTTAGAGTATTTTAATTCATTTTTTGTCACCACAGTTATCTTACATTTCACATTTCAGGAAGTAATTTTGCTCATTTATTTGTTTTATTGCTTTGGGAAATGTCCACAGACCTGTCCCTCCTTGATGAAAAGTTTTTCCCAGGATTTCCTTGCTGCACTGGGGTCTCATCTAAGGGAACTTTAGAGCTTCTTATAATTTTTCATTGTCCAGACACAGTTTCACTTCACTCACCCCCACACACAGGGACACACATCAATACATTTATGAAGCTTAGGTATTTCTGTACACTTTCAAGAAAAATGATGTTCAAAAGCCTCCCATTGATTTTTTGATGAATGGTTCATGCAGAAACTTGCTTGACAGCCAACAGGAATGAATAAGCTTATTCCAATAGAATCACCACCATGTCTGATTACAATATTTTTCAATGGCCAGTTTTGTGCAGAGAAAGAGATCCCTACAGGGAGGTCATTTGTCAGCCTAAGTCAGAGCTTTAATATTACTCTGAAATAGCTTTGCTGAAGTTGTGTCAGAGTTTCTCTTTTTCCTCTCAAAAAAAAAAAAAGAAAAAAAGTATAAAGAAAGTAAGAAAAAATGTGGAGAATCAGCACTTGCAAAAATCAGGACACAGCAGCCAAAGTGATTTCATGTACATTTCTGGTGCCAATGCATTCATTTTGTCTTCTAATGGGGCACTTATTTGTGAAAAGCCTTTTTTACTTTTACATTTTTCTACATTTTACATTTTCTTTAAATCTGTGGCAGCTTATTTTATCAGAATCTGCTTGAGCACATTTTAATCATAAGATTATCAGATTTATATTTATCAGTGCAGTGGCTACAATAATATACACTCTGTCTCCAGGAATTAGTTTTGCTCTCAGTTCTTCCCATAATTATTTTTAACTAGACTCTAATAATCCCTATGTCTACGACAGCTTCCGCGCTAAATAGTTGTTCCAGTGGGATATAAAATTTAAATGGTGATAATTCTACTTGCTTTGCTCCAGGGCTGTCAGTCAAATCAGATTTTTTTTTTTTTTGCATTTTCTTGTCATAAAAACCATTTCAACACTGGGGTGAATCTGCTGTCCTGTCCTTGTTAACAAGATCCTGTTTTTAGTGGAGTGGCTGGAGTGTGTTTAGCGAATGGTCATTGGTACAAATGAAAAGTGCAAAGAAGAATAATTGCTCTAGGATCCAAGTAAAACTTGAAGGCAGAAGGATTTCTCGTAGTTTTTTATTGCAGCAATGTAGTCTGATACATAACTGGCACTTAAAAAGTTATCACTGTTAGTTGAGAAAAAGATCTAACCAGATTGGATGTGCATGTGTGCTCTGCTACCCTTTCACCTTCTGGCACAGTAGTGATGTTTGGTGTCCTTTGGCTTCCCAAAGAAAACAATTAAACTTTAATTCCAGCAGTGCCCATCCTTTATGTCTCTGCTTCTGAGAAGAGTAGATACTGTGCATTAAATTACAAAAAAAATCCAAAAAAGATTCAGTTGCTGAGTGTTGCCACATGTAATTTTTAGGTGCTTTTTCCAACATATCATGGGAATTAGATGATCTTTTCAAAGTCAAACTATTCTACAAGTCTATGATTCTGCCTGGAGGGAAATCCCAAGTGACTGAGTCCTCTCCTTCAGTACTGAGCAGAGAAGTTGTTGCAAATAACGTTCTTTTAAGGTCGCTGAAAGAATAAAATATGTTGGCAAAAGTGGGTTTAATATAAAAGCAAGACCACAGAAGAGTTCACTGGCAAGGTTCATTCCACTGCTTACGACGCAGTTAGAGCACACAGAGAAACAGCAGACAGAAACCTAAAATCAATCCATCTAAACCCAAAATCAACCCAAAAATTATCTCTGTAGAGGCTGACTGGGGGACAGGATGAGAGGGAGAAAAGGGTAAGGGTAGAAAGAGCAAGGATAAAAAGGAATAAGACACTCGTGTTGAATCACAAGGTTCAGAGTAGATCCCCCTTGCTAAACTGAGCCTAGGACTTGTACAACAGTTTAGCCTAAAGTTTTGACAGTACTTAAAAATATGTAATCAATAACTTAAGTTAAACAGTTTAACAAAGGATTCATGCAGAATTTACTACAGCACAACAGTAAATTATTTACAGGCCTGACTTCCAAATCTAAAGTACTTAAGAATCTGGCAGAGCGACATTCATTGTTCATTTGCTATGGCATAATCACACGCAGTCTCACAGACCTAAGGGTATATATACAAGTTATATAAAAATTGCCCTTGAATTCAGTGAAGAACTCACACTGATGCCTTTGCACCTTCTCAGCAGGTGAAAGGTTACGCCTTAAGGAGTCAGGCTATCAGCCCAGGATCTGTCATTGTTGTTTTCAGGTCCTCCAAGGACAGCAAATGTGAGAGCTCTCTAGTTCTGAGAGGCCCCAGTCTGAAAGAGGGAGATGCTACTCACAGCCCACTGCTTCCAGGAGAGCTCAAAGGTCTCACTTCTGACCACTTTTTATAGGGTTACAAGACGGTGGGCTTTAAGCATAATAATTTTCCATCCTGGCCCCAATTCAGGTTGGTGACTGTCTTTGAAAGTTCAATAACAAAAAAATGTTATTCCACTTGGGTTGTTGTTCAGGCAAGAAAAATAACTTTCCAAAGATGTTTATTCAAAAAGAGGGCTCATTAAGCAGCATCCATTCCTGGGAACAGTGTTTCCAGAGGAGCTCAGCCCAGATGCTGGTTGGAAAGCTGAGCCTAACAACAAGTTCCGAAATCATAGTGCAGCTCAAGAGTTGGGGAGGGAATGCACCACCACATCCTCTTCTTAACCAAATGTACTTCAGAAGAAACATCCCTGCCCATGGCAGGAAGGTTGGAACTATTTTGTGGTTTAACCCTAGAAGGCAGCCAAGCTCCCTGAAGCCTCTTGCTCACTCCCCACAGTGGGATGGAGGACAAAGAGGTAAAAGTGATAAAACTTATGGGTTGACATAAGGACAGCTTTATAGGTAAAGCAAAAGCTGTTTGTACAAGCAAGCAAAGCAAAGAATCCCTTCCCCACTTTCCACGGTCAGGTGGGTGTTCAGCCATCCCAGGAAAGTTGCTCTTGGTAACTTGGGGAGACAAGCACCCCTTCCTCCCCAGCTCTGTGTATGGAGCCATATGGAGTATCCCTGTGCTCAGTTGGGATCTGCTGTCCCCCTTCCTAAATCCCTGTGTACCCACAGCCCCCTTGCAGGTGGGGTGATGTGAAGAGCAGAACAGCCCCTGTATCTGTGTGAACAGAACTGAAAGCATCCCTGTGCTATCAACTCTATTTCCAGCACAAAGCCAAAGCACAGTCCCACACCAGCTACTGTGATGAAAATTAACTCTCTCCCAGCCAAAACCAGCACTGACTAGATGATCTTGGAAGTCTCTTCCAATCCAAACCATATTGTGATTCTGTGGAACAGGTGGCTCTCAGAACACAGGAATATGCAGGGTGATTGCCATAAACTGATATTTGAAAATTACAACTTGTTGCAGGCCACAGCCTTTTTTAAAGGGGGTTTCCTCTCCTCTCTACTGGTGAAGACTCATGGGCAGCACCTTGTATCAGGCCCTTGCAGCTCAGTAGAGTGATGCCTTGACACTGGGTACCAGAACATGAGAGAGGCACCACTGGCCAAGGGTCTATGCTTTGCCTTCAGTTAAATCACTGTGAACACAACACAAGGTTCTGACGAGAAGCAAAATGAATTTTAAACTACTAAAGGGCAAAGTCAACAGCATAGTTGCTAGATTTGGGAAAGCAAATGCAAAGAAACAAGGCAATTATATACCTTATTAGCCAGCTGCACTTGGCTAGGATTCCTGCCTCTACTCTGCTTGTGTGCCCAAGAGCTGACAGCACAGATTCAAGCTTGTTAGAGATAGGACCAAGTTCCTAAAATGAGCCACATCCATCTGGCATCATCTCTCCATGCTGGAGCCTCTCACTTAGGATGGAATCTGTCTTCATGAACTACTTTACTCACCAAGGCCTCTACTGAGTGTAAACACGCAACAAGGGGATTGCCAATAACCCATGGTCTTGATATTTATTTTGACTACTGTATGAATTTACTAGCCTTCTGCTAATGTAAATCTGTCTGATGTAACAGTAGCTGGTGATACAGAGCCATGTTTCCAAAATGCTGTGTTGCCCATACTGTGTTATCATTCTTTTCATCAGTAGATGATGCATTAATACCATGAAAATGCTGCTCTTAATGGACAGATTGGTGAATATACATGGAATCATCTGAGCTACTACGACTTTAGGTAATTAACTCTGCTAGCACATCAGATTTATTTATAATCACATCACTGCAGATATAAAAAAAAATATAGGTGAAACATGGGAACAAGAGGAAACAGCAAGTAGAACATGTGGTTTGTTAGTTGAGAAAACACCAAAAAGCAATGATAAGCTTTTTAGGTTTTGTGAATGGATTTAAAACTTGATACAATTTTAATACTGGAAAAATAAAACAGTATTTTCCCAGCTTTTTGGTGAATTAAGTAACAAAAATTAATACATTAGTTCAGCCTGAAATATTAATATTTTCTTGAACAGAAAAAGGTATGTAGTTTTCTTTTTGGGTTATATAGTATTTTCTTCACCCCTTTGTTCAACTTTCAGCAAAAGATAGGTGTTTCAAAATGAAAGGTCATAAATGGTGGAATTTATAAAAATGTTGACTGCAAAATTCTGGGAATCTCAAAATCCACTATTTTATTTCACCATTTTGATGCTCTCTTCCAGACAAATCTGATAGTGTTTGTTCACTGTGAAAGTCCTCTTCATTAGGAGGCTTTTATTCTGCATCACCTGGGGGGGGACACATTGCCCTGTGTGACAGGTGAGACTGAAGAAGGTGCTCAAGATCTACAGCCCAATTAAGGGTGTTTGTTGCATCTCAGTGTTATCCAATCTGGCCAACATTAGGTTTCTTCAAGATAATTAAAGATAAGCTGTGTCTTCAGGATTTTGGTTTTAGATCTTAAATTCTGAAAAAAAATTTCTCTCTAGGTCATTTGTTTAATCTTGCTCGGGTAACAGGGAATCTTTCATTAAAAACACATTAAACTGTGTGTTTAATCTTTCATTCTTAGAATAAGTGGGACTTTCTTTTCCCTTTAGTGCAAAAATATCTCTTGCTGTGTCAAGGTCTGGTAAAACAAAAAGCAAGAGCTGCAACCACGTTTACTGAGAGATTCGTGCTTTGCTAGGGAACTTGACATTCACAAAGAGTCCTGGTTGCAGCATATTAGTGTCCCACAGAATCACAGAATAACCGTAGTTGGAAGGGACCCATAAGGATCATTGAGTCCAACTCCTGGCCCTGCACAGGACACCCCAACTATCCCATCACATGCCTGAGAGTATTGTCCAAATTCTCCTTGAGCTCTGGCAGTCTAATTCATTAATTCCTGGTTGTGACTGTGTCTTACCCCTTGTTCCACACTTCTAGTCAAATTGCTGAGGTGATTCTTTGCAGTACAATGAACTAGACACTTTTTCAAAATAAAGGTTAGATTTCTCAGGATATATTTTCCTTACAAATAGTAGAATTTATGAGATAAGCTCTCATTATCTACACACTCACCAGCTTCACAATGGTATATACATTTTACAGAGGAATTAAAGCAGTGCTGGAGGCAGTGCAAGACTGGCAGCCTTGAAAAATGGAATGGTCCATCCACTGCAAGACCTAATCTCAGGCTAATCTTGCCTAAACCTTTCCTGGACTGCCTGGAGCTTTGTTTTTTCATGGTGTGTCTGCATCAGTAATTTTTCTGAAGACCAGATGGCTATACCTAATTTATTTTACTTTTGTAAGGACTTTGTGTAATACAACCAGAGTGTTTATGTAGATAACAGAAACAAGCCATTATTCTCTGTAGAATTAAATATTTTTGACTGAGATGGTGATGTGGTACAGAGAAGTATAATCCTGGTATGACTGTAGAGCTCTTGAGAAATGGGGATGTGAAGTAGAGGAGCAGTCATGGGTACAGGCAGCACTGGAGAGCTTATGGCTCTAAGCAACTCATCACTCATCAGTTAAACAAGTGCAGACCAGGTAAAGTCAGCTTTTTTTGGGGTAAAAAGTGAACAAAGAACAACTATTTATTTTGAGAAAGTCCCCATGTCTATTGTAAATTTGGATGTGACTTACACACTAATGAAGAAAGACTGAAGTGTAAAGCACATAAACAAACATAAAGTATCCCCCAATCAGATCCTAGAGTAAGGAAGAAGAAACTCTCGCCATCTTCAAGCTGCTACCAGTGAAGGACAGGGATGCTGACAGTTTGCTGTGTTCCTTGCCAGACTGAAGATCTCATTTCAGGACCCTGGGAAGTGGTGAAAATATGAACAAACAGCTGGGAAAGAGGTGGAATCTAGAAATATGTATAAAATTTTAACTGTATTGTTTTTATTAAGGGTTATTATTGTCTTTTTAAATAACTATTTATTTTATTTTTTTTATCCCATTTCTTTTCTATAATAATTAGATCTGGACTAATAACAGCTCTTTGGTTAGGCTATTATGATTCTGATAACAAACTCTTGATTTTACTCTTGGTTTTTTTAATTGAATTCCTTTTTTTTTTCTCTATTACAAAATTCTGAGTGTAACTTATCCCAGATAGATCTGTAATCAGGGATATAATCATGATTACATTCTCACAGAACGATTGGGCTATTTTCCCTGAAAAGGGAAGTAAATCCTACCCCATGTGATGGAGTTCTGAGAATAACCTAAATTAGACTGGTTTGTATTTATCACCTCCATTTTATGCAAATGACTAGATCTCTGTTTTTTACCCCTCCCAGTTAATCAGCAGCACAAAGAGGGGCAGCTTCCATTCAGCCTTGGCTGCTGTGGATAGGAGGTCGGGAGTGAATAGTTATGAGATGATGTAAAACAAGGGTGTAGCTCCTATTGTGGCAAACGCAAGGCCCTGCAGATGCAAATTGTTTTTGGGAAAGAAGCTAAAGGATCCACAGAAACCCATTTTTTTCTGGGATTTCCCCATGACAAATGCACTAAAATATGACCAGATGATCACACCTTTAAAATTTGGGGCAACAAGCTCAATGGAGAGAAAAGCTGAGAACAAACAAGGTGGGAAATGAAGATTGAAATACCATGTAAAAAAATAGAGGAACTCACCTGGCAGACTCATCACCAAAAAAAAAAAACCACCCAAAACCAAAAAAACAACTAGCAAAAAAGATGTGTTTGTATTGCATGGTATGGGGTCTTATTAACAATTTTTGCTTAATAGAATAAGAGAAAAGAGGAAAAAAAGAAAAGATCTCTTGGAGGTGGTGAAGGAAGGATAACAGATGGAGGTGGAAAAAGTTGAACAGCTCCCCAGTAGTTAAAAAATTAAGAAATTCATCTGCTTGTTGTTTGGCAGCAGTTTGCTTTTTGCTTGTAACTTCCCTATTTAGTCTCCTTGTTAATAAATATTCACTAAATTAATTAATTATGGCCTCATTAGGCACCACCAACTTTGGGTTTCAAGTTAATGGGAGAGAGATCATTGTTCCTGCAGTATGAAGAAAGCTCTTTATCAAAGATATGATGACGCAGTCTTGGGGTCTGGAGAGGAACAGACCAGCGTCAGGGGTTGTTAACGATAGCAAAGGCAAAGACTGATAGGTTAAGTTCACTAGCGCCGCAACTCTCGAGAAAGAAAGACACAGACACGATGTGAACACCTAAGCAGCCAAGGGCTGATCCAACTTTATTAACAAAATGGAGGGTTTTTATACCCTGTGGAGTAGGTGGGTCTGGAAGAGGGGTGTTAACTAGGCGGAGCATGCAAATCCGCTACAATCTATTGGCTAAGAGGTGATGCATACACATTAATGTGTGGTAACCAGGGAGGAGAGAACTAGGGATAATATGATTGGACAGTACCTCAGGGTACACTGACCGATGGGGTAGTTGTAACCAAGCCTGAGAGGGCTTATCAGTTTATAATGAGAAAAGGAAAATGGGGTATGGTCAACCTAACGATAGGTTTTGGAATTAAGTGCAAACCACTACAGAACAGTCTTTCAGATGCATCAGGGTTTTACTTCAGTGTTGTCCCTTTGAACTTTCCAAACGTCAAAATTCATGGTTGCCTTCTGGTTTTCTCTCCAATGGCCATATCCTTTGTCCATGGTTTCATAGATCACTCTATCTCCAACAATATGAGGTGCCTGAGAATGACCTGAGGTGTCACCACATAGACATGATCTGGACTTTTGCATTTTTGTTTATGGAAACTTCCTTTTGCCAGGATTATTGGAAAACTCTACACCAAAATGCAATGCAGACTTGGTTTTGAACATGAATTTGTTGAGTCTTACAAACTTTAAGGGGAATGCCCTCCTACAGGTGGTAGAGATTTATGGCCAAGTGGTAGCAAATGAACACTTGCTTTCTTCTCATATTTTTGCTGATGTTCACAGATGAACAGAAGTTTGTGATAAAACTCTAGATAGAAAATTACAGTAATTTCTTCTTCGCAGGATGCCTTTTTTGTTTGGTGTTTGATTAGCTCTGAGCACTGTAGTGATGGTTTATGGCTGGGACTCCTCCCTGGCATTAATAACAAGAGGGAGCAGCTAGGAAACAAACATAAAACTAGGTGAGGGAAACTTCTAATTGGATTTAAAGGAAGGAATGAAAAGCATCCATGTGAGTAGATTGGCCTGCTTAACCTGCAGAGGTTGTACCTGAGGAATCTCAGAGGTCTTGTGAGGAAGAGTATGTTGGTGCTACAGAAAATTAAAGTAAGTTATGGCCTTTTCCAAAGAGGAATGTAATGTAAAGGCACCAGATCACATTCCTCATTACTGCAGGCATTAATTCATTGGTAGTAAAGTAAAAAATAAAATTGCAATGCTTTCAAAGAACATTCTTTCTGCCACAAACATCCTCAAACCATATACTGTGTAAAACTAGGAAATGATAAAGTCTGAAGGCCTCAAAAATTTCAAGACAACACTAGGAGAGAGAGAGGAAACAGCAGAACAAGACAAAAATATTCAAAATTGTGTATTCTAATATTGGGAATTTCTTCCCAATTCCAAAAGTTGTTGAACAGGGTAATTCTGAGTGCATAAATGAGGCACAGGACTGAAATGGGAGAAGAGATTCTCAAACTGGGGAATTGCAGCAGCACATCCAAAGATACAACCAAAGCCTAAGTGTGGTCTTGGTAGAGAAAAATCCTTAGAGTTGTCATTGAAAAGAGACAATTATTCCATGATCAGGAACTTAAAATGTGAAAATTTAATGATGAATACCTTACAAGCGGTATTATGGTTACATTTAAAGGTGCAGAATGTATTTACTGCTGTCACTTCTGCACATGAATTTATCAAACCATTTTCCTGAAGTGTAGGTTTCTTGATCCCAAATGCGCTTTTTAAAATCTGTACCTAAATTTCTGTGTTACTTTTCTGTTTGTTGAAAATAATCACCAGAAGGCAACTCAGTCACTCCCTCACTCCCATGTGCTGGGATGGGGGAGAGAATTACAAGGTTAAAAGTAAGAAAACTTTTGGGTTGAGATAAAGGCAGATTAATAAGGAAAGCAAAAACCTTACCCAATTCTCAGTTTATATCTACTTTCTGCAAATGCTCAATCATATTTCCTTTAGTTTTTGGGCTTCAAGTGTACTTCTGTTATTCGCACAAGTATAATTACACATTCCCGTTATCCTTCTGGTAGTCCTCTTCTGTAGAGGCCCAACTGAAGCTGACCTTTTTTCTGGCTCAAAGTGACTTAAATTGCATTTGATGTTCCAAATAAGCCCATATGGATGGTTTGCAAAATGATGAAGAAGCTCTTTCGAAAGTCTCAAGGAGAACAATCTTGATAGAGGCCAGGCATGATAATACATATTGGCGAGCAGCATCCCAAGCATTTCCTGAAGTATTTAGTCTTCGTGAAAGCAGCAGCACATTTGTGCAGAGATTATATGGGCATATTAAATTCACGAGGACTTTCTCAAGGAGGGTTCAGAATTCCCTCTTATCATTAAGCATAATTTATTGAACAGGTTTCAGAAACTTTTGTTTTGCTCCACTTAGTAATAAAAAACAACCTTGGAAATTGCATTTATAGCAAAATAAAGAAATGGGTTGAGTTGGCCGTTGATTGTTATAGGAATAAATGTTTTTATAACATGCCTTTAACCTGTACAGTCTGTAGGCTAGCCTTTTGAGCACAAAATCCTATCCTGACTTCTATACAAACCACTTAATTCACTGTTTTACAAAGTTTCAAACTATTGCCCATCTTTGTGACACTTTTTAAAATCTATTTTGTACGTATATGTATCTCACAACTTTAAGTCCCTGTTGTTTTGATTTAAATATTGCTTGCCAAGAAGAATGAATAAAAAGTAGCCTATCATATTCAACAACATTTTTTATCACATGAGGTGTTAAAAAGTTATTACATTCAACCCAATGTATGAGCACTAAAAGGAAGGCAAAAGCATTATCACTCAAGAAAACAATTCTCTCTTCTTTGATATTAAAGTGGCAATTATTCCCTTCATAAAGAGAGGTTGCAATGCTGTGGTGAGGCTAAATTGTACTATCCAACATTCATTTGAGCATCTTCAGGGTGATTGCATCTTCTGTGGCACAGTGCCATCCCGTGGGCTCTGAAGTGATCCAAGGCAATCATGTGGATGTCACAGTGCAAACTCTTGCCAACTTTCTGGTAAAAAAATCCAATCAAGTCCAACTTGTCTCAAAAGTCCATTTTTGACAGACAAATACATTTCTGGTGGCATTTGTTCAAAATTATTCTGAGTGTTTACACACTGGTGGTCAGGACACATGTCATGCACACAGGCGAACCAGGGCTGAGGCTTTGCTGTGGTTCATGCAACATTTTTCCTCACAGCTCATGCTAAATCTGACCATCAGAAACTCACGCCTTAACACAGACTAAGGAAATCTGTCTTTCCCATCGTCCTTAAACTTTTTTGTCCTTGCTCATATGCCTATGAAGTGACATTGCTCCATAAAATTTCCCTGTTTTGGAAGTATTTCATCTACCTCCTTTTAAAAGAAGGACATATTTCCTGGCAAGCAGCTGTTTTGAGCACAACATTTTTCCCCAGGAGATGTGATCTACATCCTTTCTTTTAATTTCTCGATGGGCCTGGAACAAGAGATTCAGCAGGTCCTAGGAAGATTTTAAAGTTGCTCTGGGAAAGGCAGAAAAAACCCCCTTCTTTTGCCTGGAGAGTTCATTCAAAGGGCTGAACATTCTGTGACCCCAGCAGGATAAAGACAGTTCATCTGATTTATACATGTGCAAACATAATGCTGCTCAATGCAAAGGCATTGAATGGATGGTCCCTGGTGACCATTTACAGAGGCAGAGTGTTAAAAGTGTTAATGTGATCAATAAAGAGGAAAAGGCCTGGGAGTAGCACTCAATCTGAGCTGCCGAAGCTTCACAGAACATTGCCACTGAAATAAATATTTAGTAACTGCACTAAAGTTACTTTTGACAGGATGAGTTTCATGCCTCACGGCACAAAAGTTATGAGATTTCAGTCTCTAATCAAAGAATAACTCTATATTTTTCATAAGAGAAAGATGTTGCTTCTTTTCCCCTGACATGGTGATGATTAAATGAAACAGTCCCACCTTCTACCTCCCCCCGCCCTTCCCCTTTCATTTCTGGGCAGAAGAGACAACAAGGGGGGCGTGGGGAGGAGTACAGAGAGAGAAGAGGAAGAGTCTAAACAATAGGAGAAAATGTGTGTGAACTACACTGTGGCAAACTTGAAAGTGCCAGTGGGTGCCACTACATGACACTATTACATGATTTGATCTGAGGCTTCCTGAGCTTAAAAATGCTCCAGAATTCATGATTAAGACCACAGAGAATGCACTGAGGTTTAGGCGTAAAATGTATTTGGATATCTCTATTCCATAGGATCAGTTGCAGTTGGAAGATGGACTACTTTTTTTTGACTACTATACTGTTACTGGATCACTTTTGATGTGATTTTGTTTTGTAGATATTTTTTGTTATTAACTAATTTTATAAATTTATTTTTAGACTAAACTGAGTACACTTCACGTGGGGCTGCCAGGTGTGAGAGTGAGATGGTGCAGAAGTTTGTGTCAATAACACAAAAATAATAAAATTGCACTAGGTTTCAGATGAAAAGCTCTAGATTTTGACAGCTGAGGATTTTGGCATGCAAGAGCTTTGGGGGAAAGTACATCCTGGCAAGATGTTCCTGCTACAGTGCAACAATGAAATACCTTAATAATGTTGCCTCTTAAAATACCTCCTGGCTTCTGGAGTCCTCCAGGTGAGAGGTGCTGCACATGGACCACTGTGCATGGACCACATGCACATGAACCACTGTAAATGATGTTTCCATTAGTGTTTCCATGACTCTTTCCAACTCATCAGCCTCCAGAGACTGCACCACATCCATCAAAGTGTATTTTGATTCAAGTCAACATTTTCATAACTGGGAAGGGCAGAAGTGCAAGGACATGCTCACCTGTTACAAAGTTACCTGTGTCAGGTGAATGATTGGGATACAGCTCTGGAAACCAGCAGTAGAGAGTGGACAGGGGCAGGACTGGTGTGGAATAAATGGTTTGATGTCAAGTAGCTCAGAACTGGAACATTCTCTGGGAGCATGAAGGAGTGATAAATTAGCACCTGAATGTCCTCGTATTCCCACAGTGTGACTGGCCAACTCCCTGGAGATGGTGTGAGGATACCTCAAAACACAGCCTTCTAAATAAGAAACAGAATAAACTGATAAACATGGGCTGCAACCATTAGAAAATCAGTTTGTTGTTCATCTAAATTCAGCATATTTCAGCCATTTAAAGCTAAGAAATAGCTCAAAGTGCCTTGAATTATATTACTGTTTGGTGCCTGGAATTTTTGATAACAAACATCTTTTTTGATAACAATGTGTTTGGGGTTTTTGTTTGGTTTTTTTGTTGTTGTTTGTTTGTTTGGGGTTTTTTGTTTCTTTTTTACAAAATTGAAAAGGTATTATCAGAAAGATTACTGAAAAAATAATTTTCTTTCAAGTAAGTATTTTCTGAAAATATTTCCCAGGATCAGTGGGATCCTGTAGTCATCCCCATGGGCAGCCAACATCACTTTCACTGGTGCAGTTGTTTTGTTGCTTTTCTCTTTCTGCTCTCTCCAATCAGTGTTAATTAAATGGAGGCCAACCTCAAGTGTGCTGTGCTATTATCTTTTCCTGTAACCAAATCTTCCTAGGGTAATGGAAACATTGTAGTGTACCTGGTCTTAGCTGAGGTCCCACGTGTATTCTGTGAGGCACAATGAAGCTTTTGTCCACTTGGTGAATTCAGTAGATGACCAGTACTTAACAATTCTTCATTGATTTCATGTTTTATGGCTTAACTTTAAGAAAACTCCTAGAAATCCTTGTTGCGGTTTCATGCATGTTCTGCAATAATTTTTGGGGTGTATTCTTTCTCTCAGTCACCAAGAGAAACCCCTCAAAATTATTTAAATATTGGTTTGATGAAACTATTGTCTTAGTTCTCAGGAGAAGAATTTTTAATGAAACATCCCAGTAGTGGAAATTGCTTCTTTGTCTGTCCTGGTACTTAAACTTAATAAAAAGTGTTGATTTATTCACTCCTACTTTTTAGCTTCTTTAATACTCATATGACTTCTGCTTTTAAACGTACTGGACATACTTGATTATGGGAGTGGAATTCACACAATTTGTCTCCCCCATTAGTTAACTTTAGGACTGTTGCTTCAATTAACATTATTTTAATTGCTTTGTTTATGTGTTGGGAATTTTGGAGTGGTTTTTTTTGGGTTTGGGAATTGCTGGTAGTGAGAAGGATATTCCCGTGTAATAAAGAAACACATTATTGCATTCATACCCCTCAAAAATTTGTCTGCATTTTTTCCTGATTATTTATGTGGCTATTGTAAGCGTGAGATTTGATTACAAATAAAGAAAAATACTGCACCATATTTTATTTGCAGAAAATATATCAAAACATTGCAGTTAAATGAATGGTCTCTTGTAGAAGAAGTTACATATTAAGGTTATTTTCTAGTAGCTTAAAAGGTATTTTTGTAGAGTTTATCTGTTCCATACAATTGATAGTTATAAGAAAAAGGGCTCCAGCTTTCATGCCTCTTCATTTTTTGGCTAAGCCTAAAAATCCCAGGTGTAATGCTAAGGTAAACAGTATAAAATGTTTTAGAATGCAGTGCCATTTTCTCTGTACCTTTACTGTATTGACTTTTCAGAGGAAAAAAAACCCAACCTGCATAGGACATGGTTAAATATGGTTAATTTAAAAAAAAAAAAAAGTCAGGAAAAGACATATTGTTGAGAAGAAAGCTTTTGAAAGCACTTAGTACTGGCCTCAGATTGCTCCCACTGAAAGTGTTATTGACTTCAGTGGATGCTGAGTGATGCCAGCATTCATACAGCTCATATATTTCTATTTTTCTATTCTGTTTTTCTTTTTTCTTTCTTTTTTTTCTTGTTAAGAACTATGGTTACCAGCTGTAATAAAGGAACATAAAATTACACTTGAAAATCTGGTAAATGAGGTGAATTGTGAGATGCTACAGCTAAAACCTGACATGTGCATTGTGTACTTCAAATTCTGCTTCATGGGATGGGGAGGGCAACCTGGTCATGTCATGCTATAGTTCATAAAAAAAGTGGTTATTTACAAGCCAATTATGTTTCTTTTTGGTTGACTGCACTAAAAACCTTTCTGTAAGAATATCTTCAACTTCAGTACGGAAGTCATACAGGGCAAATTTTGTCTGAGCCAAATAGATTCGGTATTTTGCAACTGTAAAACAGAGCTTAAGTAGAGTACTTTGGAATAATTTATAAGCAAGTAGAAGTCCTATGTCCTGGTTTTATAATGATGTATATTTCAAAGATCAAATCTCAAGAAGGTCAGAGGACCTTCTAACCCATTTCAGGGCTATGAAAAACTGCCAGCAGCAGTTTATAAGGGCTTACAATTCTGGCTTGTTTTTTCAAAAACTACGTAACAAACCCCACATTTGAAACACTTGCTCCAGTTCCTATTGTGGTATTGCCTTGCCAAATGGCTCATGTGTGTCTTTGTAGAGCTAAGAGCAGCTTGGACACTCTTAATTATACACATTTATTATTTGCACTCCAATCAGCATTTCAGAAGTCTGCAGAAATACTCTGAATATGTATATTTGTGAAAGAATGGTAACATTTTTATATTTTCAATATTTCCATACTTTCTAGTAGTTAAATACTGTGAATTCATCACTGTCCCTTCCTCCTTCTTGTATTTGTCTATTGTCCTCTTTGCACCAATGGAATATTCTTCTATAGTAGGCTTCTGGGTTCTTCTTTCAAAAATATACTTTTCACTTGTTTTATATACAAACTATCATCAAGCCTCTTTTAAGCCTTCATTTAAACACCATTTAACAGCAAGCTTTCAAACTGTGCTTTCTATGTTGCAATTATCTGAATCTTTTCCAGACAATTCAATCATTTTTCCTAATCATATGTTTTTGCAGCAAGACTGATCCCAACACACAGTCACACACAGAGGTAAAAAAATTTCTTCCTTCTCACACAATTTTTGTTCTCCTTGCTTATTCATCAGGTTGCACGTTTGCTCCTCTAGGGTCCCAGAATAATGGCTATGCTCTACAGGTAACAGGACCCACAGGTCTGCTACAAGATTGCTTTGTTGCTGGAGAAAATTTCCTGCCTTTGATGAGATATAATGCACATTGTGTGAACCACCAGGTGATCCAAATTCATTGATATATTATTTGCTACTTCACAGTTGCTGTTGCTTGTTTTGGCATATTTTGCTACCTTTTTACTTTTTTCTTTCCTTTTTTTTATTCTTTTTTTTTTCTTTCATAAGCATTGCTGAGGATGCTGAGTGCATTTATAGTTTCCTTGGTCCTTCTTTCCATTCTTCTTATTGGTCAGTCAGGTGATCCTGTGCCCCACTATACTGCTATTGATGAGGCAACAAACACAACATTATTGAGCCACATTTTATTCCTCCAGAGGATAAATCCACATTTTTTTTCTGAGAGTGATTGCTGAGATGTATCATTAATCCAATAAATTACCATAATACTGGGCTGGATTTTTATCATACTATTGCCCATTGCCATACAGCAAATTCTTTTATGGTGTTGGAGGATATTAAGTCAAACCAGGTACCTCAAATCACCTTGATTTTCCATGAGAATTATCATATTTTATTTTACTCATCTGCCTGGCTATTACTCCTTCCTCAAAGGTGGTACAGGATATTTAAAGCCCTCTTTGGTACCTTTATTGCCCTCCTACTGACAACCACAATTCCCCATGCCAGCTACCGGGAATGGAAAAAAAATAGATTTCAAGGGAGCTTCCTAACATAGCAGTGATAACTGGGAAGAACAAGCTTTACAACTCGTCAACCTGTCCGGTAGCTTGTTTCTAGATTTGTTCTTCCTGAGGAATTCTCCACCCTCCCCACCTCTCCGAAAGAAAGAGAATACTTCTAAGATGACATGGGACCTCTGGGAGATAAAGGACGGAGATGGGGCTGACCACTTCAGGATACATCTCCATGGGGAGAGCAAGGCAATTAGGATCTACAGTGAAGCTGGAGAAGGCTCTGGCAGTGAGAGTGCCATAGTTGGGAAATGCTCGCTCTGCTAGTGAAGGCATCTGTAGGGAGAAGCAGGCAGACTGCCACCAGATTGAAGCGGTTCAGAAAGTCTAAAACCTCTCTTCCTGTTGGCTTATCCCGTCGGTCGATGTGCCACCGCTTGAACTTCACGTAGATGCTAACGGGGCGGCAGAGGAAACCTGCTGTGAAGTTCCTGGGGTGGGAAGCCGACTGAGTGGAAAGGAGATGTCTCTGGGGATCCTTTTCCCTGAGGTTTGAAAAAAATTCATTTGCCTAGTTTTCACTGTGGTTGTTTTCCTTCGCCTTTTCCTTACAGGAAGGTGAGCAGGCAACTTTCTTCCTTTAGGGATTTGTAAATAGGGAAAGGAGACAGACATATTTTTTACCACTTGGTACGCACAGGGGAAGTGTCTGTCAAGTACTGCTTAAATGAGCCAAGTTTTGCCTAGCTATTCTCTAATAATTTGCTTCCCTTGTTGCATGTTTCTTCCCTTTCCCACAAGAATGCTTGCTTGGCATCTACGGCAACTCCCAAAAGACTGCAAGTGTATCTTTTAGTGAGCCAGGTCGTGCCAGTCCACCTGGGAAGGAGGACAGACATTTACGGCAGGAAGGAGAGCAAGCCTCTAACAACTTCTGATTTATTTGATTGATTGGCTAAATAATAAGTGGCGTTCTCTGAAACTCCCACTGATTGCTCTGAGAACCGGCCATATTCAACAGGCTGACAAAGCAAAGCCTCTGCGCTTTACCAAGGACAGAGTTTCTCCTGCTTTTCCCCACGGCAGCACCCCCTCTGAAACGCAGGGCCATCACTAGATTACTCTGGGCATGCTTCCTGTGACATCCAATAATAATCCTTAGAGCATCTGTAGGGAGAGAAACTTCACGACAGATGAGATACATGGCAGAGTGGAAGAAGCACTCTCTTTCCTAGTTTGGAAACTAACCCGGAGACCACATTTTCCAGCCGTGAGACCAGAAAATCCATTGTCTTTTGAGCATATTTTGTAGGCGTCTTTCCTCTTTTATCCCTTCTCAGCCGCTCATGCGAGAGGCAATATTGAGGAAGGAACTGGGTTTTAAAAAACAGAAAATGAAAAATGCTTCAGGCAGTAAGTTCTTCCGGACAGGGCCGACTGACCCTTTGTGGGTTTCCCTACATGTGCTCAGCACCCTGACAGGGCACACTGAGGGAGGTCTCCAACCTTTCCTGTAGAAGATTACGCCAAGTTAGAGCTGGGGCCGCTCATTCGGTGCCCTATCCTCGCTGTGTGGTGGGGACGCTGCCCTGGGGAGAGACAACTGAGGCTTCTCCTGGGGAAAGCCTCAGCCAGAGGTCAACTTCCCAAGCAAGCCTGGGGCTGTGGGTGTGCTGTAGGGGAAAGTTATCTTGCAGGCAGCAGTACAGGACCATGGGTTTGGGCCAGTTGTTGCTGCTTTATTAAATCACGGCCGTCTACCACTGGATCAGTGGCAACAGAAGAACAGTGCTCGCAGTCTGAATTGTGGTTTTGCTGAAGATTTGAAGACATCGGGCTTCCATTTTTCCTGCTTGTATGAAGGACAGGGTTTCTTATTTGTGAGAAGATCTGTGCCTGGACAGCTCCCCAGGCAGCCACCAGGTCCCAACACAGCAGCAAGGCAGCTTGCAGCAGTCACCCCAACACCTCATCCCAGCCCATGCCAAGC